>MU183094.1:125804-152503 GCA_016904865.1 Pissodes strobi | reverse complement strand
TGTATCAGGTCTAATGAAATAGTATTTTAAAGATGTGGGTTATCTCAATACATAATATGAATAATGTATCTAATAGATATGGTACATTTAAATGGTTAAAATTCAGTAAACGTGGTTAAAATGATTCTGCCGGAATTGGAAAACATGTCCTTTAAATTGATATACCTATTATATTTTTTGCATTTGCGGCATAAAATCAGTAACTCAGTTACAAAAGAAATGATATTTTTTTTTGGGTAGTTGGTATGTTAGATTAATGATGAACTATATTCTAATATACTTTAATTTTTAATATCTGAGTTTTTATTTTGTTTTATGTAAAACATTTTTAGAAACTGTCTTTTTGATAATGAAATTCAGTCTTTAGTATCATTGTCTCCTCATAATTAAATTTGTTAGTATTTTGATTTTTATGTGTAAGTGGTGTTTTATTTTTCTTGTCATATTTGTGCACATTTAGACGATTGTGTAGATATTGCGTAGTTTGACTTATATAGACCCTGGGGCATTTATTACATGGCATAGTTAGTATTTGATATACGGTGTGTGATTTTCGGGATTTTGGTTTTAAGGGACTTAAAGTATTTCTGTAACATGTTATGACCTTTGTGACATACAGAAATATTTTGCTGTTTGAAGTAAGACTGAAAGTTTTCTGATAGACTCTGTATATAGGGGGTAGATAATAAATAGTTGGTGGTTGCTGGTTGAAATTTTTAATTTCTTGTAACCGAGAGCTAAAAATGGAGTTGATTAATTTTTGAGGGTAGCTGTGTTTTTTTTTTAATATCTTTTGTTCTGTGTGTTGCTTTTATGCGATAAGCTCGATCACTTAGTCATATTGCCCTGTCTTCCAGACCTATAACTACGGATTTATTTTGGGACATCGGATGTTGTGAGAAAAAATTTAGGTAGCGTCCCGACCAAATTTTTTTTATGTACCATTCAGTATTTTTTTATTATTTTTGATTGGTGGAATATTATGTACAGTATAAGAAATATTTTTGAATCGCTTTCTATTTCAATAGTGCACTTCAGTTTTTGTGAAAGTTATTGATAGCATTTAACACATAGTTACATTTCTCTTTAGGGATGATGGTAAGACAGTCATCGAAATAATGTAAGAAGGGTAGTTCATCTGAAATGGGTGATCCTATAGCACATCCATCTACCTGTTGCCTGTTTATAGAATATAACCTTATACGTCAAGTATGTAGAACTTAAAGTTCTTTAGGGTGTCCGTGAATTTTGTAATGAGGTCCTACTTTGTTCTGATACTATTAAGGGTAAATGAGCAAAGATATCTGTGTATAAAGATCAAATGAAGCTAGTATATTGTCTTCTGGTATTATTATATTGCTGATTTTCCTTTTAAAATTTCATTGCTGAGAATGTCTTCCAAAAACCTGGAAAAAATCACTAAAAGGTGATTGCATACAAGACACGATATTTAAGCGTGTTTTACAATTACCTCCTCATATATAATCTTATATAATCGCTTCCACTAGAAACAATTTCAAATTCACGAAAATATCACTAACTGATTCGGGTGTAAAATAGTTGAGGTCATTTGAATATTTCACCGGGATTTATTACACCACATATCAGGAACTTTTTTCATCTTTCAGAGACTCATTTATATTGATATTCTACAAAAACTTCAGGAGCACCGGCAAAGCACCTCTTTGCCATTCGCAGGGATTTTTCCCCCATTTTTCACGAAAATTCTTCCGACACTCAATTTGTGTGTTAAAAAGTTTTATTACAACACGATGTAAAGCTCTTTTTCAAGACATTATACAATTTTGTAAAAGGCTGAATAATGTGTAACGTCAAGAACTTCTTTAATATATATTTTGCTGCCATGTAAGATGAATATTCTGTACTTGATGCCACAGATAGCTGATTTTTTTTCAAACAGATATTTAAAATATGCAAATACAATATTTTTAAAGCTTTATCTGAATCATAGAAAAATAAGGCACTACAAGTAATAAAAAAAGTCGGACGTTTTTTCATGTTGAATGACATTTTCAAAACAGTCAGTCAAACAAAATTGTTTGATATGCAAGTACTTACAGCATTTACGATCAAATATATGTTAGCAGGTTATTGATAAAATCTAGTCGATTCTTTGTGTTTCAGTAACATACCTTTCCAAAATTGTGCTAACAGACGCTCCTGTACTGATAAAAAGTTATGATTTTCATTCTCATATTTTAATATTATTTAGATTATTAAGCCAATTATTTGGGTTTAACGAAACTAGGTTCCCAATCTAGAAAACATAGTTTACTTTCATGTCGCAGATTTACATATATAAGTTGAAATTTTATTTGAAAAGCTATTATGCTGAAAACGATTTGTTGCTGGGATTTGACCCACTGAAAGAAGAATTAGCATTTGTAGAATGTTGACTTGAAAATTGTAAATTTTATCGATTATTTCAATTTGCATATATATCTTTGGTTTTTCAATTTTTACGATTTATTCTGGGTTTCCTCTTAGGCGGACATGTTGATGTAACTCTGTATCTAGCTGAAGTTGTTTTAGATGTTACGATAGAGTCTTCTATTCGAAGGTGTATACTTGCTGATACTGTTATCTATTAGGTGTGATCTTGTTGTTTCAAATGATATGATATCTTGGCTATTTTATGGTATAGTTTTATCAGTATGTATGGTTTAATCGTAGTACAAATTGGGTTAGTCAACATTCTGTTCGGTATGTAATTAAAACATTGTATTTGTATTGATATCACGTTAAATTTAACTGCTAATGCCTGATGTGATATTTTTGCTGCTATGTTGTGGCCTTCTGTGTATTCTCTTATTAAATGTGCAACTCTTTTCTGGTACTGTTGGCATTTCCTGCATCTCCGTTTTTTCATAATGTGTTGTGCTGATACCTAGTCCTGAATTGCTATTTGTAGTTGTAATTCAAAGTGTGAGAGATTCTTTGTTTTTGTGTCTAACTGCTCAGTACAAGGATGTATATTTATTGCGGAATTACTTTCTGATGATTGCTATCTGGTTTGCTTTACTTTCTGATGATTGCTATCTGGTTTGCTTGGAGTAGGGGAATGTCCATGAGTCCTCTCCCCCCGTTCTTTCCAATATATTTTGCACGAGCTTGAGAATAGCTGTCAATGTTTTGTCAGTTTGGGTTAGATATTTTAAGTATATATTTCTAGGTCTGTTGTTGTCAATTTTATGGCTTGATAGGAATGTGTCGAGCGAGATAGTATACTCGTAGAAGTTAATGCCTTGGAATAAGTGCTTTGAATTTCATTTTGTATTGAGGAATTGTGCTAAACGTTTTTGTATAATTAATATCCTCCAGCTAGCTTTTTTTAAAGTATAACTTCTTTAGGCGCGTTGTACCTGGAGAGTACGCTGGTGAACGTGTCACGAAGTGTGTGATACGTTTTAAAATGGGTGATACGGCGCAAACCTTACGAAATGTGTGATGCGTTACGAAATTAGTGGCACAACGCGAGGTGATCGAAAGTAGAGGGGGAGACATAGCGTTGCTAAAGACAGAAGGATAGAATTACAAGCTGACACGGAGAGGCGAGCGGAAGTAGAAATGCAGATATAGCGTTAATACAGACCGACGGATACATAGTTATTCGTCGTATACCTAATGCACTGTGCAAGCCTGTAGGCTATGCTCCTTTTCTGCTTTGTGCGAATAAAGGTTCAGTTCTGGTGTGTGGTCCACAAGCACACTATTTTTTTTGTTTTCGCGTGGTTTGTCCTTGTGCCTCGTTAAAATTCCAAATATTTGTATGTTTCGACTGGATGTTAAATAGCATTTCACTGTTAAGTGTTTCTATATCGATTTGGACTTCCCACTTATCTCTTTCTAATCTATATATTTTACAATTTGCATTTATTATTCAGTTCTACTGTCCTCTAATTTGTGCATATATTTTGATAACGTCCATATAGAAAGCAGTTAATTTTTTGTTCTACTTTGTTCTGATAGTTGACTTGAAAATACTATTTTGTTTTAGTTAATCTGTTGGAGAATTCGTTCAAGCAGAGACAGAATGAAAATGCGCTTAGCATACTTGAAAGATTTCTCCTTAAATTGGTTGACAGGACATTGCTGATAGTTGGATGCATTTTGTAAATGGTTGATACTTTTTTAGCCATGAATTTGATCTAGATTCCATTGATTTCATTGATCTTTTTTTATTTGTTATATAATAACAAAGTTTATTATTAACTCTTCCTCAGAGCCTTCGCCGTAACTTCTGTAGCCCCTCTTTGATAATCCGAAATTATGTTATGTTTCTGACGAAGTTGAACTATTTCTTACAAATTGCTGATGATATTATTTTATATAGTGTCTGCAACCAATGTTATTAATCGATAATATGCTGAACTATCTGCATTGTATTTTCAGCTTTGTATATGTTGGCCCTGTTATGAATTGTGGTAATAGCTGCCGGTTTTGTTTTCTATTTCTATATTCGTGTTTGATCTGTTCTTGGGCATTTTCAGTTTTGTGCGTTCTGTCAGGTTAACTTCTTTTGATGCGTTTGTTGTTGAATGGGCCTTGAGCGTATCCCTCCTCTGATTGCGGTGATTTTTTCTCTACTAGGTACTATTGCTTAAATATCTCATTTGGCTAGTATTTTCTTGCTTACTTTTTCTTGCAGTTGAAGGGTACGTTACTATTTTCCTGCAGTTCTAGTCTTCGTATGCATGGGCGGTACCAGTGCGCTGGTACAGTGGTGGATTTGCAAATTACATCACGCTATACGAAAGATCCAATACTGTCATAAAAACTGCCTACAAAGATTTTGGCTTGTATCTACGTGACCGTAATGGGTATTTTGCTAACTTTTGTTTAAGGTCACCGAAAGTTTTTGAAAATTTTATTCTTTACTTTTTGTCATATTTTCAATGTCTTTTTATATTTTCTCTTATTTGTTTCCATTTCAGTACTGCGCTAGTCTTCCTATATCTGCTCTCAGTTCTATTATATTGTTTTTAATTTTCTTTTGTCACTTAGTTTTATTTGCTATGTTTGGTTTTTGTGCTCTAAAGTTTTCTATTTGCTACGTGTTAATACCGCTGAAGCTGTAGCATTTATTGCTACGTGATTGTCTTTCAGTGTATTTGTGATGTCTCTGAATCCCGCAATTCTTTGTTCATTGAGTTTATTAATATTTTTGTGTCTTTCTTAAAGTGTAATTACGGCAGGATATTTCTCTGTTTTTTTCCAGCTTGTCAAACTTCTTGCAAACATTTTAGTGATTTTTTGATCTCGAGTAGGTATTGTAGTTGGTTATTAGAAATCCTCATTTGATCTTGTTTCTCGACGTAATCTTGTTGTAAATATGTTCTATATTGTTGTGGAGGATTCATTCTTACCCTGGAATTGATTGCCTTTGGCTCCACAAATGAATTGAATTTTGTTTGAATTGTTATAGAGCCACTTCGGCCCCGGCTCAAGGATGTAAACTGCACAAGTGCAAGTTTAGTGACCCTAATGAAATGTGTACCTAGTTTCGTCGATTCGGTGTCTAATCGGACACCGTTTTCAAGAAAAGCAAAAAACTAAAAATGAAAATGGTTAGCAAATACAATAAAACAGTAAAAAGCTCTTGCAGATTGTCAGGCTTTAAACTGACTTTGACAAGATGACAATTATAATGCCATATTTAATTACTGGGTAACTGGTATTTAGTTTTTTGCTTTTCTTGAAAACGGTGTCCGATTAGACACCGAATCGACGAAACTAGGTACACATTTCATTAGGGTCACTAAACTTGCACTTGTGCAGTTTACATCCTTGAGCCGGGGCCGAAGTGGCTCTATAACAATTCAAACAAAATTCAATTCATTTGTGGAGCCAAAGGCAATCAATTCCAGGGTAAGTAATCTTGTTGTTCTGTTTGCGATGGTAATAATTCTTCTTGTTTATCTGTTTTTATAAAGCTTGGTTATTCTTGCTCGTTTGTATGTATTATATTTGATTCCCCATTATTGCTCAGTTCTTTTGCGATTTCTTTTTGATCTCGTGTGCTTTTAATCTATTGTTTTATAGCATTACACGATTACACGCTTCTGATCTATCAGCCAGACAAGAGTATTTAATAATGATTATTTCCTTCATCGTAAAATGGACCAATCAGACAGCCGGATTTTCTGAATAAATTTTGTTTAGTTAAGTGATTATTGCACTAGACCTGTTTAACAGCTATTAAACTGCGTCCTCCATATTGGATTTCCTTTTGTCGATTGTAGCTGATTCTTGCAATTTCCATTAACGGTTTTTGAAAAAAAAAACATTAATTTCTAAATGGCTCGAATGATCTAATATTGATTTTTATTGCTAAAAACTCCGATTTTCTTTAAAATTTGTATTTCAGTATTTTGGTATGAGGTGACAGAAAATGTCAAATTTTGAAATATATACATGTCGACTTCGATGAGCGCAATGCATCATTGGGGCAATATCTATAGACGGTGATTGGGGTATGTACCCAGATAAACCCACACCAGATGCAAAAGATCGGCAAATTCCTCGCCAGCCAACTTTAACCTTGACGTGGCGGTTATACGCGGCCTGCACCAAATAATCTGGGTATGTTTATAGAATTGTTCTTCAAAATTAAAATAGTTGGTCCGCACCAATTAAATGAAAACGTGTTGTGTTGGTGGACTAGTTCAGGAAAAATAAAAATTTGCAATAGCCATTCACTTCCTTTTTTCCCAACAGGCGGTCATGGAAATTTTGTGTTATTATGGCTGCTCTGACTTTTTTACAGAAATTCCCTTAATACGCTTTATTGCATGCCGATTTAAAGTTATTTTAACATTGAAAATGTTTCTGTTATCTTAATATAGGGCCTCAAATAGTGAAAAAGTACATGCTACATTTGCCACATGACGTCATACGCGTGAGAGATCGTGTTAGTTTGTTTATCATAAGGTATCGGAATCCGTTCAAATGACTAAAATAAATTGGAACTAATTGAAACTAACCGAAAGTTGATTGAACGACTAACCAAAACAAGCCAAAAGTAACCAAATGCACCAAAACGGGCTAAACCGTATCGGAACAGGTTACAAACATTAAAATAAGTTAAAACTAACCAAAACGAACAAAACTTTAAGGACTAACCAAAACTAACCAAAAACATTAAACTTGATTAAAACTTATCGGAACCGATTCAAACGACTAATATAAATTGGAACTAGCTAAAAGTAACCGAAAGTTGATTGAATAACTAACCAAAACTAACCAAAAGCAAATAAAAGCACCAAAACGGGCTAAAATGTATCGGAACAGATTCAAAATATTAAAGTAAGTTAAAACTAACCCAAATTAACCGAATATTGGCGACTAACCTTAACTAACCAAAAACATTAAAATTGGTTATAACGTATCGGATCTGGTTCAAATCACTAAAATAATTTAGTTTTAAATTAATTGAAATCAACCGAAAGAACGACTAACCAAAACTAACCAAAAGTATCCAAAAGCACCAAAAAGGGCTAAAACGTATCGTCTCAGATTAAAAATATTAGATTAAGTTGAAGTTAACCGAAGTCTGGCGACTAATTTAAATTGACCAAAAACATTTAAACGGGTTATAACGTATCGCAACCGGTTTAAATGACGAAAATAAATTGGAACTAACTGAAAGTAACCGAAAGTTGATTAAATGGCTAACCAAAACTAACCAAGAAAATTAAAATTGGTAATAACGTAGAGGAGCTAGTTCAAATGACTAAAATAAATTAAAACTAACTGAAACTAACCGAAAGTCGATTAAACGACTAACCAAAACTAACCAAAAGTAAACAAAAGCACCAAAAAAGGCTAATTTTTAGTTAGTTTTAATTTCTTGTAGTCATTTGAACCAGTTTCGATACGTTATACCCAATTTTAGTGTTTTTGGTTAGTCACCAAAATTCGGTTAATTTGTATTAGTTTTAACTTACTTCCATAGTTTTAATCTATTTCGATACGATTTAGCCCGTTTTGGTGCTTTTAGTTACTTTTGGTTAGTCATCCAATCAACATTCGGTTACTTTCAGGCAGTTCCAATTTATTTAAGTCAATTGAACAGGTTCCGATACGTTATAACTAATTTAAACGTTTTTGGTTAATTTTAGTTAGTCGCCAAAATTCGGTTAATATGGGTTAGTTACTTATTTTAATACCTTTTATCAGTTCCGATAGGTTTAGCCCTTTTTGGTGTTTATGGTTACTTTCGATTAGTTTTGGTTAGTCATTCAATTAGCTTTCGGTTAGTTTTAGTTAGTTTTAGTTAGTTTTAATTTATTTCAGTCTTTGAACCGGATTCGATACGTTATAACCAATTTTAATATTTTGGTTCACTTTAGTTAGTCGCCAAAATTCGGTTAATTTGGGTTAGTTACTTATTTTAATACCTAATCAGTTCCGATACGTTTTAGACCTTTTTGTTGTTTATGGTTACTTTTGATTAGTTTTGGTTAGTCATTCAATCAGTTTTCGATTAGTTTTAGTTACTTTTAATATATTTCAGTCATTTGACCCGGATCCGATATGTCATAACCAATTTTAAAGTTTTGGTTAATTTTAGTTAGTCGTCAAAATTCGGTTAATTAAAGTTAGTTTCAACTTACCTTAATATTTTTAATATGTTCCGATATGTTTTAGCCCTTTCTGGTGGTTTTGGTTAGTCTTAGTTAGTCGTTCAATCAACTTTAGGTAAAATTCAGTTAGTTCCAATGTATTTTAGTCATTTGAACCGGTACCGAGACGTTATAAGCATTTTTAATGTTTTTAGTTAGTTTTGATTAGTCACCAAAATTCGGTTAATTTGGGTTAGTTTGAACTTACTTCAATATTTTTAATTTATTTTGATGCGTTTTAGCCCGTTTTGGTGCTTTCAGTTACTTTTGGTTAGTTAGTCGTTCAATCAACTTTCGGTAAAGTTCAGTTAGTTTTATTATGTATGTCATTTGAACCGGTTCCGGTACATTATAAGCAATTTTAATGTGTTTGGTTAGTTTTGGTTAGTCTCCAAAATTCAGTTAATTTAGGTTAGTTTTAACTTAACATTTGTAATGTGTTCTGATAAGCTTTAGCCCGTTTTGGTGCTTTTAGTTACCTTTGGTTAGTTTTGGTTAAACATTCAATCAACTTTCGGTTACTTTCAGTTAGTTCCAAATTATTTTAGTCACTTGGTTCCGATACGTTATAATCAAATTTAATGTTTGTGGTTTGTTTTTGTTAGTCGCCAAAATTCGGTTCGTTTTGGATAATTTTATCTTACTTTAATTTTTGTAACCTGTTTCGATAGATTTTAGCCCGTTTTGGCGCTTATGATTAGTTTTGGTTAGTCGCTAAAATTCGGTTCGTTTTGATTAGTTTTAACTTACTTCAATTTTTGTAACCTGTTCCGATACGTTTTAGCCCGTTTTGGTGCTTTTGGTTAGTCGTTTAGTAAACTTTCGGTTAGTTTCAGTTAGTTCCAATTTATTTTAGTCATTTGAATCGATTCCGATACGTTATAATCAAATTTAGGTTTAAATAAACAAACTAACACGATCTCTCACGCGTATGACGTCATGAATGTGGCAAATGTAGCATGCACTTGTTCACGATTTGAGGCCCTATACTAGGAAAACAGAAACATTTTCAATGTTAAAATGCATTTTTAGATTGTCAGACATGCAGAATAGATTGGTTAAAACAAAAGTTCCGATATCATAATAATAAAAAATTTCCCATATGTGGCCAATATTCTGGCGGACACTGTATAACATTAGTTGGATTTAAAAAAGATTTAACTATAACATTGTATCTGCCAGTTTTCAGATTTAATTGAATTTCGTGCTCATTCGATTTTAGAATATGCAATAATTTTGGAAATAAGTGTGCTGGAATGTGCATTAAACAACATTTATATATACCTTTCAGGATCGCGGGGTAATTTAAATAATGATTTTTCGCCACCGCTTCTAGTAGAACAATTCAAATAAAAGCACTTATAACCAGGCATTTTTAACAAAAATAAAATAAAGATTAATTATTTTTCGTAACAATCTCGGACTAAACCAAAAGACTCGCGTGGCTCGCGTTTAGAATCACACTAGAGCTTGCCCTGACTATTTCTTGGGATGGCTGGCCATCCCAAGGAGGCGGAGCTTTAAACGAATTCTTGTTTCATGCGTTAGGTGGGAGGTTTCGCATCTGGTGTGAGTTTATCTGGGGTATGTAACCAAGGTGACAGAAACACAAATATCATGTGAAGCATCATTTTCAACGTTCTGAATGTGTTTTCTTGTGATAACATCGATTTGGCAATTCACGGCTTTTATGAATTTAATTTAAGTAATTCAGGAAATAATCTAGCCGTATACCACTCAAACTATGAATTTAGTCGTGCCGTCCTCGGTCTAGCATGAATAGACCTTAAAGTACGTTCAATATTTCTCGCATGATTTTTCTTTTTGGCAAATAGTTTCATGCAAAATAATTTATTTTTTTATTACATTATTTTGCATTCAATATTTTCCAGGAAAATTATGCTCAAAATATTGAACGTAGTTTAATCGATTAAATTCATAGTTTTCGTGATATAATATATAAAAAATCTGTATATTTCTGAGTGATATGCCGTTGCTATAGACTCAAGGTTTATTGCAAGAAAATACCAACGCATGGCAGTGCTATTAATTTAATGGGCTCATTTAAAAAAAATAAAAATCAAATTTCTATTACCTATCCAAAATACTTCATAAAACCAAGCCATATTCAAAATTTTAAATCAATCCGTTAATATTAGAGTTTAAATATGCAGAATTCAAACGGCGTCCCGATCGGCGATGTGACGTAATAAAATAGGATCATGTCCTATTGCTAGGACGCGACTCACACCACCGGCACCGCGCCGCACAGTGGAACTAACCAGTATATGTTAGGGACATAGACCTTAAATATGAAACTCCAAAATATGTGTATAAAATTTCTTTTTAAAACATGCTAAGGTAGTAGAAGAAAATATATCACATGGTTTTCTTTTACAGGAACTTCAAATTTCAGCGTTTTTTTCAGGCACTACTATTTACTTATGATAAACTACGGCTAAATCGTATTAATTTTAATAATATGTATTTCCAAAAAAATACTTCTTGGAGATGTATTTGTCTATAATATATTTTTTCTATTTGGGTATCATAAAGAAGTCTTTTCGATACGCAAAGTAGTGCCGAAAAGAAGCTCTTTTCGACACTACTTTTGTTGACAGATTGCTATGGTATTAACAAAATTGTTCAATGTCAAGGCACGCTAGCAAAAATTTCGGCACCGTTTTGAATGGGATTCCTAATTATACAGACGTCAAAAGTGACAAGATGGCCGTCCAACTTTTGATCGCGACTTGAATAAATTAACTTTTTCATTAAAAAACGTGCATAATAGAAAAAATAGTATAAAACACGTTTTAAAAGACATTTAGCGAACTCGCGCGTTAGGAAACTCCCCGGCAAGCGGGTCGTTTCCTAATTTCGTGCTCGTGCGATAAAATATGGTCTTTTAAAACTAGTATCTTAATATACTATAAAATAACTTTCCTTGCAAAAAACATTAATAGTTGCTATGTTTTTCCATTGCAATATTAACAAAACATAAGCAATAATTTGGTGTAAAATTATATGAACCTAATATTAAAGTTGAGTTTTTAAAAAAATGCCCAAAATCGCGCGAGCTGGTTTTAGCACTAAGCTCAAGTCTAAATATCAACTACAAAGTCTACAACAAAATTTATAAACCCAACTTGCCCCCTGCCAACGAACATTAACAATATACTGGAAGGTTCACTCTAAGCTCCGCCCCCAGCATTTCCTTCCTTGCCTCGTCGCGGAATTTGGTGAAATGTTGGTTAACCGCTCAGGCCTCGTGCCACGTTTCACTCCCTTTCGTAGAAGTCTGACGTCTCGCCTTTGTAAGCGCTACATGAAAAGTGCCGACTGAGAGTGGACCTTCTAGTCTCAATGTTCGATGCCCCTGCTAAGAAAATATAAATTAAAACCTAGTCGACCATGGCCATGCATTGCAAAGCTTACCCTGCAAAGGCAACAGCGGCACTTTGGGCATGCCGCAGACTTTTTGGCAAAACTTGTAGTTTAAAACCCAAGATGATCTATTGGTCATACATTACGGTTGTAAAACCAATAGGCACATACGCCTCACTGGTCTGGTGGACCAAAACAGAGGAAAAGACTACGCAAGGCAAGCTACAAAAAGTGCAAAGACTTGCCTGTCTGGGTATCACAGGGGCAATAAAAACCTGCCCCACGATAGCACTGGAGACGATGCTGGACCTTCTTCCCCTGCATTTAAGCGTGAGGAGGGAGGCCTTATTAAGCGCGTGCAGAGTAGTTCAGACCCAATCAACTAAGTCAGGTGATCTGACTGGCCATCTAAAGATTCTGGACACAATCAGAGTCGAATCGCTGGCCAAACCAACAGACCATATGCCAAAGACAAGGGATTTCCAATGCTCCTTTAAAGTGATCATAAAAGATCGCCCAACAATGAGAGCACTACATCCCGAACCAGGTACATTGGTCTGGTACACAGATGGATCTAAAATGGAACAAGGGGTCGGCGCCGGGGTTTATGGTCCTAGATTCAGGATGTCAAAATCTCTAGGTAAAGCCCCATCCATATTCCAAGCAGAGATCCATGCCATTAAACTGTGCCCCTCTGAATGCATCAAAAGAAAATCGAGAGGCGCAACCATAAATATACTATCCGACAGCCAGGCGGCTTTAAAGGCACTAGCCTCGTGCGAATTTGACTCAAAGCTTGCATGGGAATGCCGGAACGCTCTTAACCAACTGGCTAAACATAACAGAGTCACTCTGTTGTGGGTTCCAGGGCACGAAGGAGTGGAAGGCAATGAAATTGCCGACCAATTGGCCAGAGAAGGCCATTCTACGGACCTGAACCATTCTGTGGCACCACCAGAGGACACCTCGGAGAGGACCTCAATAAGTGGGAAAAAAGGCAGAAAGATGCCTACTGGAGAAACACTCCAGGACAACGACAGGCGAAAAGATTCATATCGCACTCGCCTGAATACACTAAGAAGCTACTAGAGCTCCATAAAAACGATCTAAGACTGGTCACGAGCTTCCTAACACGTCATGGACTATGGAGATACCATCTCCACAACATGGAAAAGACTGAGGATCCACGTTGTACCTTTGCAACTCAGCAAACGAAACTGCGGAACACATTCTTTGCGAATGTAGAGAACTGACCCGCCAAAGGCTAAAATATCTGGAAGGAGTAGTATGTAATCCCAAGGATATTACACAACTAGCCCCTAGAAATATCTTGAACTTCGCGAAAAGTGCAGGCATTTCTGGGAAAATCTAAAGCAGGGTAGTCACAAAAGACCTTTTAGGTCTAAGTAAAGAAGGGCTGAAAGCCGAGCAACCCCTTTACATGCAATACAATACAAATACCCTGCAAATGTTTTTTCCTACTTGCGTGCGGAAAAACGTTTTTTACGCACGCATATGCGCGTGGAAAGTTGAACTTCCCGCACTAGTGCGTAAAAGTTTTTTTTCCGCACGCTTGGAATAAAACAAGTTAAACGGTTTGACGGTTTTAGTTTTCGATAATTTAATAAGGAATGAAAAAAACTTTAATCCTTTTCATATTTTCTTATTTTATTTTAAATTAACAATCAAGTTAACATCAATAATAAAACACAATACCAATTGTAACAAAACATAATTCAAATATCCAGTAAGGCGTCGATAACAGAAAGCAAGTTTAAATGCTGCTATAGTTCAATACTAGTTTGCACCTTGCCTAGCGCATTTGTTTAGGAATGCTTAACGAATTACGTGAAAGTTAAATGTACAGTTTGTAGCATTTTGTAGACTTAAAAATGAAGCAGCCACTTTTTCGATAGTTTTGTTTTCAGATACTGACCTAGTAGTTGATACGCACTGAAAGCCTGATGTCGATGTGCATTTGAATTTTCACTACCAATATCTATATCCTCCTTTTCTTCTATGTCGTTCACAAGCAAGTTTGCCAGTTCTGCTCTTCTGCAGGCGCCAGCAACTCCAAAAACTATTACTACCTTGTTCATCAGATAGATATGATCTGGAGCCTCTGTCAAAAATTTATTGATTTCATTTTTCTCGAAAACCTTAGACTTTTCTGGCCTGAAGCCAACGTTTTTTCGTTTAATGAAAAAGACCAATTGGTAATACCTACCTATATCTACATTTTTATGAAGCTTTAAGGATAGCTTCAACATGGAAAATATTGACCATAGCGTAAATGGTACAAAACTATTTGATAGATATGAAAAGTATGCAAGGAAAACCTCTTCTTTGTGTGAAACAGTTTTCTTCATTTTGCACCATTCTTTAAAAGCTTCATACTTCTTTTCATACCTTGCACGTGATTTCTCTGGAATAAGTAATGGTTTTTTGCGGATACTGCGTCGGCGAGGATGCACTCGGGAAGCTCTAATTCTCCATTTTGAAGCAAACGTGACACAAATCAACCGCGAAAAATAACTTGACCTAGGTTTTATTTGACAATACCACAGGGGACCATAACAACAAAACAATGGATACCAGCAGGTTATAGTTCAGTATACAGTACTTTCGGAAACATCAATCTTGGATTGATTTATTATAGCGATAAACCCAAGCAAAGAACGAACGAAACGAGTACTTTTGCTGACCTAACCTGATATTATCAATGCGTAATACCACTGGTGCACCTAAAACCACCTTTTCCGTAAAATTTTTCTACTACAACAAAAAGGAACATAAAAACCATTGTTATTAAAAAGCTATGTCGAACTTAATTGATAAATGATGCTTTTCCGAATTTTTTTTCCAAAAAAACTGCTGACAGCTAATGTCAGGCACTTTTGTCACTTGAATATTAAATATGAAATATAAATTCCTGTCAGTGTCTGGTCAAAATTAATAAGAAGGAAATAATCATATATTATATCACGAGAACTATGAATTTAATCGATTAAACAACGTTCAATATTTTGAGCATGATTTTTCTGGAAAATGTTGAATGCAAAATAATTCAATAAAAACCAGAGACCGCGAAGCGGTCGAGGGTTTTTATTTATAAATTATTCTGCATGAAACTATTTGCCAAAAAGAAAAATCATGCGAGAAATATTGAACGTAGTTTAATCGATTAAATTCATAGTTTGAGTGGTATACGGATAGATTATTTCCTGAATTAGTTAAATTAAATCCATAAAAGCCGTTAAAAAAATTTAACGGTAACTTTATATTTTTCAAAAAATTTTACCTAAATCGCGGATTCATTTTGATCAAAGCACCAAAAACACATTCAGAACGTTGAAAACGCCGCTTCACATGATATTTGTGTTTTTGTCACCTTGGTTACATACCCCAATGATGCGTTGACTAGGCCCGTTTATCAAAGTCGACATGTAAATATTTCAAAATTTGACATTTTCTGTCACTTCATACCAAAATAATGAAATACAAATTTTAAAGAAAGTCGGAGTTTTTAGCAATAAAAATCAATATTAGATCATTCATTTGCATTGCAAGAATCAGCTACAATCGATAAAACGAAATCCAATATGGGGGACGCAGTTTAATCGCTGTTAAACAGGTCTAGTGCAATAATCACTTATCTAAACAAAATTTATTCAGAAAATCGGGCTGTCTGATTGGTCCATTTTACGATGAAGGAAATAATCATTGAAAAAGGTTGAGCGTGCCTAAAAAAACTTTTAAGCACGCCGTGCTTAAAAATTTTTTTTACGCACGTTCACTTTTTTTTACAAATAGCTTGTATAATTTGCTTATATCTTATTAGCGTTATACAGTTTGGTCAAAACAAATATTTTTCTGATTTTTAAAACCAAAAAAATACAAAATATTGTGAAAATATGCATATTGTTTAGGCAAGAAGGAAAAATATTGTACCTAACATGTGCGGAAAGTGCCTTTTCCACACTTGGTGGCATGTCCGAACTCCGCTTCGCGTCGTTCGTACAACTGCCACCGCGTGTGGAAAATTATCACTTTCCGCCCTTGTTAGGTAATTAACTATTATCGAAACGCAAATATTGACAGCTGTTGTTGCTTTGAAAATTGAGTTTGTTAGATATATTACAAATTATTGTTCGGTTTTATAGATGAATAGGTATCTTTTATAGATTTGTTTTTTTATCTTGTGTTTATTGTTATTATTCTTGGTGTTTATGAGTATTCTACTGTTGTTAACGACAAACTAGCATAAGCACCTATACCGGTACGGGAAGCTTCTGCTATGTTCTCGTCTCTCGTCCTTTCTGCTCTTATTTTTTATAATAATATAGTGTACGTGTTTTGATAGCCATATTTTCAAATTGTTTTGCTGCCTGTATTCTAGGGTAAGTTCTAGTTCTTATTGGGGGTAACTTTGAATTGAGTAGATTTTATCCGTAACCCTGTAAGTAACGAACAGCTCTATTATAGATTTCTTTGTTATATTTTTATTATATTTCTTGTTATTATTCTTGTTGCTTCTACTGTTATGGTGTTCTGATATTGTTGTTTATCGTTTCTCTTGTTGTTTTAAATAATATAATTAAATGTCAAACGAACGAACAGCTCTGTATATACCTTTTGTTTTTATTCCTCCAATATTAGTTACATTAGTATATAAAAATGAATCTAAAAACAAACAGAGATCTATTTTTTCAATTAAAGTCAAGTAACACTAATTTAAATGATTTTAATAGTTTGTTTAATATCGTAGTGCAAACTGTTAAATTAGATTTGAGTAATACTCAGGATGACATATTAAGGAATCATTGCGAAAATTGTGCAATAAATTGTCAAAAAAATTACATAAATGTCAGCGTACACATGGAAGGTTTTAAAAAAATAACCGGTTATGCTTATCTAGGAATTTTGTATAGCCAACTTTTATCTCATCTTCTTATTCGGCATCGCAATCTCCATCTTTGGTTTCCAGTTCCCAGGACATGGACAGTTCAAAAGCACGTAAACCTTTTCAATGTTTAACTAGAAGACAAAAGAGAAGGAGAACAAAAAAGTTGAGAGAAGAAAACTTGCATGAATTCAGTTTTGCGTTGTTTTCGAAAATGTCAAAAGTTAATGATGACATTAGAAAAATTTTAAATATCCAGACCAAGCAAAGAAAGTAAGGCATTTTTTTGAGAATATTAGGACTTATCACTGCCAAGAAAATCTAAATTTACATCTTTAAATTTTTCAAAACAATAATATAATACATTAAGGAACTCAGCACAAGAAGAAAATTGTTCTTTATACCAAATTCAACAAGCAAAGCAGGAATGTTATCCACCACATAATTCTATGTTAATCTCAAATATATTTGGCAACATTAATCTACAATTTCTCCTCGATCACACTGTTAAAAGACTTTTAATATCCATGCAGTGGAATGTACAGGGTGGCCCGTTTAAGAGGGGCCTATACCTTATCTCGAAAACTACGGGGGTTGGAAAAAAAAATTAAATACAAAAGTTGTTCCTAGTAAAATGGTCTTTATTTTTTTTGTATTGTTTTAATCGTCACTTTTTTGTATACAGGATGGTCAAAGAAAGTTACACTTTTTTAAATGAAACACCCTATATTTTATTACATTTTTGGATTCTACTTAAAATTCTAAGCATATTTGATGTATGATGTTATACCTCTAGAGTTAGTAGTTTCACAGATATAAACAGTTGAAAATCGGTACTTTGACTACTTTTCACCTTGGTAGCAAGAAGACCATTAGAGATGAAGTAAAATTAATTTCACATTCCTATCTTAACTTTTCAAGAGCTATTTGACGGTACTAATTGGCAGGTGGTACCATGGGTACCAAATCTGGTACCTCTGTAGGTACCATCAGTTAGCACCGTCAGATAGCTCTTGGAAAGTTAAGATAGGAATGTTTAATTCATTTTACTCCATCTTTAATGGTCTTCCTGCTACCAAGGTGAAAAGTAGCCAAAGTACCGATTTTCAACTGTTTATAGCTGTGAAACTACTAACTCTAGAGGTATAACATCATACAACAAATATGCTTAGAATTTTAAGTAGAATCCAAAAATGTAATAAAATATAGGGTGTTTCATTTAAAAAAGTGTAACTATCTTTGACCATCCTGTATATAAAAAAGTGACGATTGAAACAATACAAAAAAAATAAAGATCATTTTATTAGGAATAACTTTTGTATTTAAATTTTTTTTCCAACCCCCGTAGTTTTCGAGATAAGGTATAGGCCCCTCTTAAACGGGCCACCCTGTACACAATGACTTAGTTTTAATTGGCAAATGTTGCTTTGATGGCGCATCCGGTCAGTCTATATAAGCAAAAATTCCTCACAGATAATAATTCTGATGGGGATTCCAGTATTTTTATGTCCGCTTTTGTACCATTAAAACTATGTTTTGCTGAAGACGAATCAAATATATTATGGGAGAATCCACGGCCATCGTCTACATTCTAAATTCATAAAGAAGTCAAAGGCAGTGATTGAAGATGCCGGGCAGTCTTTACATAACAATATTGGTAGTTTGGAATGCACAAGTTTTAATGAAATTTCTATAAAACATGTTGTTCTGGTAACGATGATGATGAAAACGCTACAACTATTGAGACTAATTAAAATTCGATTTAATGACACTTACTATTTATTTGACCAATAGCCGTTGTTATTGTTTTATCGATGTGTTTTCTTTATTACATTTTCTCACCTGCACGTCATTCAAGGCATGGCGTCACGGATAACTAGTCGTGACAAAATTGAATATGGGCTAGGTTTCATTCAAAACATGTTCACAAGTCATGCTTATGATTCATATCTTTAATTTAAAGAAAACAGCCGATAAGCATGCGAGTTTCTTTCACTCCGGTAAGAAAATTGTTTTGGGTGAAAAAGAAAATTCTTGCAAGACTTGCAGTTGTAACATAAGTTACCGTAAAAACAACATATTACAGACGAAAATATTCTTGTGTTCTAGCGAAAAAGCTAAGTTTCGATGCTACTACCCAGCATAAATTAAACCAAAGTGGAAATTGTGATATTACTTTCTAAGAAACACGTCATGGACATGAAAATGATCTGGGCCGTCCCGAGTAAAATTAGAATGAGAGATAAGAATGTCTTGCAAAGATGTGCTTAAAAATACCTCTAGAAACAATTTTCGATAATCCTCGAACCTCATTAAACTCATTACAATCTAACTCGGAATTAGAAAGAATTCATCATAATAAAATCTGTATACCTAACACAACACATTTTATTTGTCCTGAAGCTTCATTTCAGAAATTAGGCAGTAAATAGGGTCATGTTGACTTGTGTGACGGGGACAATATTTAAACCTGCGAAATTTAGAATAGGTGATTGATTTGTGGTTAATCGAATAAACATTTTACTCGATTCATATATACCCGCTTCTCTCCAAAAGCAATATACCTGACTTATGAAACAAATTTGGCCTATGAGGAACCAGTCGGCCCTAATATTCCGGGCTAAAGCGCTTTGTTTCTCCTAGAAGAGTGTGCGTACAAAATCGCATGATATTATTAAGATCAGATAATGCAAAACTGACATGTGATTTGAACAGTGTTTAACATTTATTTCTGTTGTGCATATATACGTTTAAATGCTTAAAATGAAAAAGTTTATTCAAATTTTGTACGGATTATGCAGATTATGAGAGAGAGATGCACTATTTTTTAAAATTACATGTAATTTCAAATTGTTTACTTATGGAGTGTTTTGACGCATATGATTGCGTAAGCCTTATGTTGGCATTCTGTTCTTAAAATGCAATTTTTCAAAAAAGTTCTCAAAAAATCCTCATAATCTAAAAAATAGACGTAAATTCCTATGGCATTTTTAAACTGTTTTGTAGTGGCTTCGGTGCTATCGAACGCAGCAGTTCGTAACTAACATTTTTCAGGCATTCTAATTGCATTTCTGAAACTGGCGGATAAAGAAGTGGAGGTGAATTTAATGGTTGCCAACCATTTATACATAAAGAAATCATACAATAACAAGCACATATCTTGCACTGAGCTAAAATGTACATAGTGTCTGTGATCACTAATATTTTCAGTCTATAAAATAACGTTTTCACCTTTGCTTTGCTCCAGCCAATTCTCAGATTTTCTGAATTTAATTTCCCTTCCTTCTTTTCCTCTCAACTTATCATTCCCACAGTCTAAATGATTTATTTTCAATAAATGAAGCCAATATTTCATTTATTATTTTGAATAGTAACCTAGTCGCAAATCTTAACAATTGAAAGAAACATTTTAAAATATTCTTTTAGTTGTTACCATTTGTGATTAGGTTTCTATTCAAAATAATAAATGAATCATTGACTTTATTTATGTTAAATAAATCACCCTTTAAAACATTTCTAATAGTAGAGCTTTTCGGAAGGAATGCATCTGTTTGGCTTATACCAATATACAAATGAAATCTATAGTAAAGGCACCAATGGCTTCCAAGATTATCAATCTTGTCTAATAGCAATCATTCCGTGCAAGAAAAATAGAATTCAAAGAATATTCGCAATTGTTGATAATTCAAAAAATAATATAAATACAGCTCAAAAACAATAAAGTTTGATTCAAAATTTTAATGAAAGAACTATGAAATTTACTACCTAATTAACTAAGCAAAATAAAACAATACATAAAATCGTACTTTAGACGGAGGTCCTTGCAAGTAATTTTATGAAACGCATTATGACATAATTTGTATCTACAAGAAAATTTTAATCGACTTACTGTGTTTAGTCCTATAGTTTATGCATTTATTAGTCGCTTAAATTTTAAAGCTCCTCTAATATTCAAAGTATGAATGAATTTTCAGCCATTTCATACTGACATATTCCTGAACATGTATTTAGGCTATGCAGTAAATAGATTTACTCAGCTAGAGTAAATTTATGCCAGTGAGAAGCAAGCGTATATAGAGAAGCGCAACTAAAGTTGTGCGAAACGTAATAGGTAGTTGGAGAGTAAATATGTGTTATAAATTCATCGAGTTAGGCTTTTCGTTTAATGGAAATACTTGCCTTATATAGTTTAGTAAAGACTGAAGTTTATTTTATTAAGTATGTTTGTTTCGGAAGATGACAGGTATTTGTATAAGAGGACTTATAGCAAATAGTGTTTTCAAAACTTTTACAAATATAGCATTATCAATTCAGTTTAATTTTAAATGTTGATAATTTGAAACGAAACCTTTAGTTATTCAAATATAGACCTTGTAGGTAGCGACTATCCTGGGTGTAGTAGTCAGTATGTTACTATTACGTGGGAGGTCGGTAATTCTTCCCGATATTTTCTTATTTCGATACTCACCATATTGAAGATCATGATTGGTCCGCTGCAATATACTTTAACCCCTTCAGACCTGGTGCGTATTACACTGTACATTGATTTAATTTTATTTATTTGCCTACTCTCTATTTTCTGGCGATTGTTGTACATGTTACTAATGTACGTTTAGTTTAGCAGATGATAAAATATAGGATGTCATCTAGCGACATAATCGTCAAATAACGGCCCATAGTTTGTTAGTTCAATCAGCGACTGTTCTTGAAGTGAATACTCCTTTCGTTTCATAAAAGTGATTTTTCAAGGTCGCGATTTATTCAGAAAAACACAACCTAATATAGACAATCACATAAACAGAATAACCTTTGACTATGAGTACATTGAAACTAAACAATAAAACTCCGAACCCTCTAGATAGCAACCGGAATATTGAACTATGCACTTCTATCACATGTCCTATGACACTCGCGACTTTTTGAAGCGAATACTTATTTGGTTTCCCGACAGTAATTTTTTAAGGCCGCGTCACGTCACGTCACGATTTACCGAGGCACATCACGATTTATTCAATAAAAACACAAGTTAATATAGGCAACCACATAAACAGAATAACCTTATACTAAGAGTACATGAAAACTAATCAATTAAACTCCGAACCCTCTAGAATAGCAACCGCAATATAGCAGTATTTACTTCTATCACGTGTACTGTGATATTCGCGACTTTTTTAGTATTTGCAGCGCTTTATTTATATCGACGTACGTTTATTTATGACAAATGGGTCCTAGAAGTATTCTTAGTCTATTGTACCTTCAAATATTGGCTTGGATTTGTGTTTATAATGGCGTAAATTCCATTGTACATAGTTAGGTACAAACAGCCTCGACTGTGGTTTTCGTTTATACATTCAGTCCATAATACATATAAAGTCCGTAATAAAAAATCCAGGGCCGTATTTAAAAAAACAAAGTTGATGATGGCAGCTCAAAGACGAAACGTCGGTTTGAAAATCTGATAACACCATCTTGAAAACAGAAAAAGTAGCAATAAACCTGTGAAATTTATTTTGTTATATCTATTCAAATAGTCATAAAAAAATAAAAATGAAATCGCGAATATTCGGTTTTTCCAAAAATCTTCGGAAGGTGGCATTTTGATCAGTATTAAACTGCGTAACTTTGCCTCCATTTAACCGACCTCGTATCTCTTCTAGTTTCCGAGATCCCAATGATGAGGCTCGAATTTGGGACATACATTGAAAAATTAAATATGATTGTGGCTTTTCCACAACTGAAAAGACAAGCAGAAGACGAATGAGCAAACCAGTATCAACTTGTTTTAAAAATGGGCACAACTATTAAGGCTTATTAGCCAAACACAAAGCTTATATGCAAAGGTTCAGTCTTTGGCCTGATCTGGGCTTTGGTCGCTTTCGATCTTTTACTGATCTCATCAGTATGGCAAAGAAGTCCTATAGCGACTTGATAGTGAAAGACTACATATATGATGCCTAAAGCTGATGAGGACCCCCTTAGAATTGCTCACCATTATCCCCAGTATCTCTAAGGTAAAATCGAATTTGGAACCGTTGTGGCTAAGATGTCAAAAATGTTTGAAGAGTGATGTGGTTAAAACCAAATGCCTATATGACCATTGACGAAAATTAGGCACCGTTGCATATAATGTGCCAATTTTTATCCATTAATACGACGAGCCGTCCTCAACTTTGACCTTGCGATTACACGGATGTGGTATAAAGCCACATGCTCGACGATACTCAGAATGTGTTAATTTTATAACATTCGAATTGTTCTATGAAATGTTCTTCATGTGAACCGTCGGCCATTTCATGCACATTATATACACGTAGCGAAAACCTGTAGCCCCGTCTCACACGAGTCCGACATCGGATATCCGACGTCGGATATCCGGTTTATCCAGCACGTTTCCGGCGTCCGACTGTCCGACAAACGTATAAAAGCTTTCATTTAATGTTACGTACCTCGCGATCGGACATCCGATACCGGATGATCTTATCCGGCATGTGTGAAAAGGCACGTACGGTTTAGCGTTTAGCGAGTGCTTGCCACTAATCTGTTATATTATGCAATTCATGAAGGTTAGATGGTCATGTATGACTAGCAATAATACGAACATAATGTGTTTAAAAAATTTAATTCTTTAGTTAAAAGTAATTTTTAAAATTGGATATTATATTTAAATGCGAGTGGACATGTACCTACTAGGTGAAGCTCTTTGTAGCGTTGAATTATATCTACCTAAAGGTTCAGAATATGATTGAAATATAAAACTAAAAATGCCGCAAATAAAACATTGTGTGCACAAATAATGCAAACATAAACTTATCTATTACAAACGGCAACAGAAATATGACATGGATTTTCGTGCTTCCTATTTACTTAATAAAATTGCTGTATTTAGAAGCCGGTTATCTTCCGATATAAAATGTCCTACCACTTTCAGCAGAAAATATATATACACATCGGAGTCATCCAAGGAGAATTTAATAAATGTATGATCACAAGGTAGATGTTTTTTTTTATTGTTGTTCTGTTGAGAGAGTGACTTTGTTAATTATTTAGGCATTACCGTTGAAAAAATGTCCAGTATCATCTTAGTTTTTATATAAATTGAAAAATCGTCCTTGGTATATCGAATTATGTTGATATTTTCTAAACTATTTTCTCTTTACCCATGCGAATTGAGAAAAGTCATGGTATTGCATTTAGGCCACCAATTGGGTCCGTTGTGCCCCCAGCCCGCATGAGAGAACTTCCAGGAAGAAAGCCCGCATCTCCCACAGACCAACACGACGCGACCCATTGAATCTGGCTCGATCGGCGTCGCGCCACATAAATGTCTTGCCCACGCAAAGGCCAGGCACTCCGTAAGTAGATGGTATGAGGTCTCATCGATCTCCATGCACCATCCACACTCCCAAAAGTCATGGTAAATACTAACCAAATTTTGCATTTTGGCCTTTAAATTAATGCTTAAGCCTCCACTTTACCGATTCCTTCAAGCCGCCGAATTGCCAATATTTACGATCTTCCTTAAATTTTGCATGGTTTTTGTTGTATATAAAGAGGTATTATTTAATCTTGTACTACTTTCTAACTTCGTACTAAACTCTAGATAGTTTTAGCTTTGTCGATTGATTCAACTTTAAATTGTATACGTTTGCATTATCACTAGACTATTGTCCTTAGTTTGCTTTAATGTTCTGTAACGAACGAGCCCCTTCTTTTTATTCTTAAGATTTGAAATTAACTTTCCAATTTTTGCCGTTTCCTGTTAGTACTTTTTTAATTTCCTCTAAGAGAGAGAGGTCTGGACACGGTAAATACACAAACCAGTAATTTAACTCGCCACGTCACACGCTTCAGCTGCCTGTGACCTTCAACGCAGTTCGGTAGCGTATCTCATCCGAAAACGATCAGTGTCGTATCGGAGCGGGGCCTGCGTTTCCTAATTTCGTGCTCGTGCGAAAAAATATGCTGTATAAAGAAAAATCATTTTAATTATGAAATAGTTGTTTACCTAAGAAGTTCGGAAAGTGGTACTTTTTCGCACACCACGACGGAAGCGGAATTAGTGCAAGCCGTCAAAGACCCTTTAGGCAAGTGATAGGTACAATATTTTCCCTATGAACATAAAAAATATCACTTTTTTGGCAAGAGATATATTTTTAATAGAAAATCAAATACTATTTAGTGGGAATGTGCATCGGTATAACATTAAATTTGAGACTTTTGTAGGTAACGTTTTCATAAGTTTTGTAAAAAATCCCAGTGCATAAAAGTAACTTTACCGCACTCAAAAATATATTTTAAATAAGTGTCCAAGTTGCCTTTTCCGTATTTCCGGTAAAGTAACTTTCAAGCACTGAGTGCGGAAAAGTTACTTTACCGCATTCGGTACGGAAAGTACTGTTTCCGCACGCAAAACAGGGCGAAAAAGGCACTTTTCGGCACGTAAGTAGGAAAAAATAGTTTCTGGTCACCTCGGAAATTGTTTTTTTAATATCCCACTGAAAAAAATTTAGTTTCCTACAAAAATGAAAATATCTTGAGTATGCCAAATTGACACAAGGTGATCTTGGGTCTGCTATTTGAAGATCAAAGCATTTTTTCTTTTTTATTGCAACATAATCCCTTTTCCTGCGATTATTACATAACATTATACTCCAGTTTCTTCTCTGGTTGGAGTGGCAACATTTGCTGAGCTGTAAACTCTTTTGCTTCTATTGGTTATGTTAACCTGAGAGTAGAGCTGGAATATAGCATTTATAGAAACAGACGGTATTTGGCTGTAAAAATAAAATGCCAATTATTTATGAAAAATCTTTTAGCATCATGTTAGCTAATGTGTACCAGAATTTAGATGATTCATCTTTATATTGCTACCTCAGCGTATCAAAATGCGAATATGGATACTTTTGGGAATTTGCAAATGTCTCACGAAAACTTCGTACGTTACATCTCATTATTAGAAATAATATTCCAAATGAATTTTGAAAAACTTGCTACAGAAAATAATATTGTCAAATCATTTTGTAAATGCTAGGCAACAGAATTTGAACATCCCTGTTCACATTTTGCAAAAAAATATTTAGTAAGGCTGGTTTTCAGAGTACGACTATATTATACAATAAAATATGCTAATAAAAAATTTAGAAATCCAAACAAAATGAAAATTGTGATATGGAAAAATCAGGAAATGTTTTGCATGAGATACGTGTTTTATTTACGCACTTTTGTTTTGTATTAAAATATTTTAAAAAGCTTTAAAAGATACCCCTTTTTATTCCAAATCGTTTTCAAAGTTATATGCTACGCCTCTGGAAAATCCCTATAATGCATTAGGCAGCCCCGTTCAAGGTCCTCGAGAGCTCGGGTGATCTATCAATGTCAATCAGTGTCAGTTAACCTACTGGTTTGTGTATTTACCGTGGTCTGGATCTGAATGTTGCAGTTGTTCTGGTTAATGGACATTTACTTCCGGAATGTAACCATCTGAGATATCACTTTCAATAACGGGGGTGGATACGTTTGAAGTTTCACCATATCATAACCATATGAAGCAGCTATATGACGATGCTTCTGAAATGCTATGTTCGTAAAGATTAACGTCATCCAGATATGTTATAACTGAAGATGGTTCACTACGATCCTAGAGTGAAATTTCATTTCATTGGTAATATGCTTTCTTCTTCAAATAGTGAGTCATCACTTTGGTCATGCGCAATATATTGTAATCTACTAAAATGCATAAGCTACTAAACAAATATCACCCTGTC
>MU183094.1:80774-110804 GCA_016904865.1 Pissodes strobi | reverse complement strand
ATGTGTGTTATTAAATCTAATGGTTATAAATTTGAATTTTAGTTTATAAAAAGGGCCTTACAAATCTAGGACTACAGAAAACTCGCAGTTTTCAGTTAATGTAGACTACATCGCAAATACTTTAAACATCTACAAAGTGTAATGAGGGATGGCGGAGATGCGAAGGATAATTACAAGATCAATCGACTTACCTGTAAGGAAGATCGATCGGAATTATCCGAGCATCTCCGCCATCCCTCATTACAAACCCACCCAGTCTTTACCTTCTCCCTATCACCCCAAATGCAATGTAATCAAAAATCTCACGAACCAAAATTGTAATGACGCATCAAGGCGATGCATGAGCTCGAGCGGCTAGCCAGGGTCGGCTGAATCACCATGTTTTTAGATAACTTCTTTAAAAATTGTACCGATTGGGAAAAAGTTGTATACTACAAAGTGTAATGAGGGATGGCGGAGATGCTCGGATAATTCCGATCGATCTTCCTTACAGGTAAGTCGATTGATCTTGTAATTAAATTCGACAAAGTAGTAAATATGACGTACACAGTGAAAGAGAACCCAAACCGTCAAGCAACAGGTTTTCCCTAATACATAGTTACGTATTTAAAAATACGCCTAACAATAATAATTGTATCCCTAAATATATAACAAAATATTAGGTAACCTCTCGTACACTCAAAACCACACAAAGACTTCCGGATTTACAAAAAAAGCAACAAGATAACATTAAATATCGATTTAACAATAGAAACGTGAATAAAATATATGCACACGGCGCAGCGTCTGATTAAATCATTTCAAGCACAGGCCTTGTGTATATATTCTATGCACACCTTGTAAGCAGGTAGAGTACATCCCTATCGTCAATGCGGTTGCCAAATGGAGAGACAAGAGGTACATTTTATTTCCCAGTACCAAACATGGTGATGAATTAACAGAAGTTTCTGCGAGAGAAGGGGATAGCCGAATGAAGCCAACAGCTATGTGTGCCTATAATTCTGCAATATCATTATAGATGTGTCTAACCTAATGACTCCATATTCTACTTCATTGCGCAGGTCGGTAAAATGGTTTCATATGATAGCTGTAGTGATATTGGCAGGAACATCGCTGGCAAATGCTTGGCATTTATGCAAAGTTACTAGTAATTCATCTATATACATTACAACTTTTAGAAAAAAAACTTTGTATGGTATTGAGAGTTATAAACAACCGAACCTAGAAGATCATAAAACGCAGCCATCGGAAAAAAGAGTCCGGTGTAAGTTGTTTTCCAAAAAGCATGCAAAGGGCCATGACATAAACTGCGCTATAGTCCACAGGAAGTCCAGCTTGTCAAGGAAGTGCAGCGATTTGAGTTGAGTGTTTTTAACATTGGAAATGTTTTTGTTTTCCTATTATGGGGTATCAAATCACGAAAAAGTGCATGCTACATTTGGCACATCACGTAATATACGTGAGAGATCGTGTTAGTCTGTTTCTGAGGACGAAATCGGTTCAAATGACAAAAATAAGTTAAGGCTAACTGAAAGCTAACCCAAACTAACCGAAATTTGATTGAACGACTAACCCAAACTAACTAAATGTAACCAAAAGCACAAAATGGGTTAAAATGAATCGAAACAAATTAAAAAAATAGAAGTAAGTTAAAACTAACTCAAAGTAACTGAAATTTGACGAATAACCAAAACTAACCATAAAAATTAAAATTGGTTATAATCTATCGGATCCGGTTCAAATTACTAAATTAAGTTGGAACTAACTGAAACTAACCGAAAGTTGATTCAACGACTAACTGAAAGTAATCAAAAGCTCCAAAAAAGGCTAAAGCGTATCGGAACAGATTAAAAATAAGTAAGTTAAAACTAACTAAATCGAACCGAATTTTGGCGACTAACCAAAACTACTCAAAAACATTAAATTCGATTATAACGTCTTGGCGCCGATTGAAATGACTAAAATTAAAACTAACTGAAATTAACTGAATATTGATTGAACCACTACCCACGACGACTATCTATCCCAACCTAACCCAATCTAACCTAAACTAACCAAAAGCACCAAATATGGCTAAAACGTATCGAAACAGATTAAAAATATTATAGTAAGTTAAAAATAACCCAAATTAACCGAATTTGGGCGACTAACCAAAATTAACCAAAAACATTAAAATTGGTTATAACATATAGGAAAGTTGATTGAATGACTAACCAAAAGTAACCAAAAGCACCAAAACGGGCCAAAATGTATCGAAATAGGTTACACAAATTAAAGTAGTTAAAACTAACCAAAACGAACCGAATTTTGGGGACTAACGAAAACTAACCAGAAACATTATATTTGACTATAACGTATCGGAGCCGGTTCAGATGAATACTTAGGTTTCTTGACAGTGAGTTTCCAAAGTCGCATCACGACACGGAAAATTTTAGTGAACGTCACGACACGGTTTACGCATAACTGATTATAACGTATCGGAACCCGCTCAAATAAGGAAATTAAATTGAGACTAAGTGAAAATAATCGAAAGTTGATTGGACGACCAAAACTAACCAAATCTATTAAAACTCATTATAACGTATCGGAACCGGCTCAAGTAAGTAAAATAACTTGAGACTAAGTGAAACTAACCGGAAGTTGATTAGACAACTAACCAAAACTAACCAAATTGATTAAACTTGATTATAAGGTGTCTGAACTGGCTCAAATGACTAAAATAGGTTGAGACTAAGTGAAACTAAACACAGATCTAGGAAGGGGAAACTAACAGCAAGTTGATTACACGACTAACCAAAATTAACCAAATCTATTAAAATTGATTATAACGTATCTGAACCAGCTCAAATAAGTGAAATAAGTTGAGACTAAGTGAAACTAACCAAAAGTTGATTAGACGACTAACCCAAACTAACCAGATCTATTAAAATTGATTATAACGTATCGAAACCGACTGGTATGACTGAAATAAGTAGAGACTAAGTGAAACTAACTGGAAGTTGATTAAACGACTAACCAAAAGGAACCAGATTTATTAAACTTCATTTTAACGTGTCGGAACCGACTCAAATGACTAAAATAAGTTGAGACTAAGTGAAACTAACCGAAAGTTGATTAGACGACTAACCAAAACTAACCAAAACTTTTAAAAATGATTATAACGTATCAGAACCAGCTCAAATAAGTAAAATAAGTTGAGACTAAAAGAAACTATCCGAAAGTTGATACGACTAACCAGAACCTACCAAATCTATTAAAATTGATTATATCGTATCGGAACCGACTCAAATAACTAAACCAAGTTGAGACTAAGTTAAACTCACCGAAAATTGATTAGACGACTAACCAAAACTAACCCAATCTATTAAAGCTGATTATAACGTATTGGAACCGGCTCAAATAAGTAAAAAAAGTTGAGATTAAGTGAAACTACCCGAAAGTTGATTCGACGATTAAGCAAGACTAACCAAATCTATTAGAATTGATTATAACGTATCGTAACCGGTTCAAATGGCTGAAATAAGTTGATATTAAGTGAATCTAATCGAAAGTTGATTTGCAGACTAATCAAAACTAACCAAATCTATTAAAATTGATTATAACGTATCGGAACGAGCTCAAATAAGTAAAATAAGTTGAGACTAAGTCCCAGATAACCCAAAACAGATGCGTAAGCGGCTATTTAAATGCGTGTAACAAACTTCGCAGCGAATGACTCATGGTCGTAGATGGCTTGAACAGGTTTTGGCTATCTACAGTTTAGTGCGGGTCCGTATGGAAAAACCGTTCTAAGTCGCAACACAACCACAAGAAGCGGAATAGTACGGAGTCATATTCAATCTTATTTTTTAAATTAAATTATAAAATTAGTTTAAATGTGTTAGTGACATGCCTAGTTATACGTGCCTGTATTCCTGTTGTTCAAACAGCAGCACTGGCGAAAAATCTTTTTTCAGGTGCCCTAAAGACCGAGAAAGGTATGTGTTGTGATTTTTACATATCAAAGCAAGGTATTTATATATTTTTCTGCCCTGAAAATAGACAAAAACACACTAACAACTGCTCTTGAAAACTGGACATTTCAAACATCGTGTGAAAAGTATACCTACTTTGCACACGGCGTGTGAATGGCGCCTTTTTCCAAAGATATGAAAAGAATAACTCCAAAAATAAAGGGCGGAACCCTAGAATGAGGGACGAAACCCTAAAAGGGCGCCCCGGGTAGGGCGTTGTCCCAGCCCTGGCACCTCAATACCTACTCATCAACTAGTTACACAAATTGCTGTAGAAGTTTTTGTATGGTCTTTGTAAACTATACATTTTAATTTAAAGACAAGATGCTTGATATATTATATTATAATAAATATTATATAATATCAATATTATTTGCAGTCGTAGGAAATAGTATATTGTGCAACAAATATTAAAAATAATACTTTTCAAAAGTGAAAGTAAAAAGTGATTTTCACACGCGTTGCATACTATACTTTTTCTACGACTGCAAATAATATTAATATTATATAATATTTATTATAATATAATATATCAAGCATCTTGTCTTTAAATTAAAATTTATAGTTTACAAAGACCATACAAACACTTCTACAGCAATGTACAGATTTAGAAAGGGGGCTAGGGGCACAGTCCTAAAATGGGGCCACCGGTGTGGGGTCCCTATTTTCCAAATATTTTGAAAAAGTGGCTCCGGGGGCGAATCCCTAAAATGAGGCCACAACTCTAAAATGGGGCCTATGGTACGGGAGTCCCATTTTTAACAGATTTAGGAATGGAGCCCCCGGGGCAAAGCCCTAAGATTGGGCCCCAAGCCTTAAAAAGGAGCCCCTGGTATGAGTTTTGCAAAAAGAGGAGATCTGGGAATGGGACCTCTAAGGGCGAAGCTCTAAAACGGAGACGAAGCCCTTTAATCTATATACCCGTATAAGCGTGTGAAAAGTATACTTTTCACACGATGTTTGAAATGTCCAGTTTTCAAGAGCAGTTGTTAGTGCGTTTTTGTCTATTTTCAGGGCAGTCGTAGAAAAAGTATAGTATGCAACACGCGTGAAAATCACTTTCCACACGAGTGTGAAGTTTGATGGCACGAGCCGTAGGCGAGTGACATAAATCATACGGTTATTTTCAATACTTGTTGCACAATATACTATTCTACCACACTCCCAGTGGGGCATCCTGTATGTAGCAGTCATGGAAAAAGTATAGTGTGCTACACGTGAAAAAACTTTTCACACTCATGAGACTTTATGACACTTGGCTACGGCTCGTGTCACCAAACTGTCTCATTCGTGTGAAAAGTCTTATTTTTAGCACTTGTTGCACAATATACCTTAATGATACTCACATATACATAAATAAAATTGGTTATTGGTGCGGCCAGCCAGCCGCAGGATTAAAACTACTTTGTGCGGGCAATTCAACTCCGCGGATAGACGCGTCATAAAACGAGATTCGATATTTCATGCGCTTTCGGATCTGTAGTTGGGTTATCTGGGACTAAGTGAAACTAACCGAAAGTTTATTCGACGATTAACCAAGAATAACCGAACCTATTAAAATTGATAATAACGTATCGTAACCGGGTCAAATGACTAAAATAAGTTGATATTAAGTTAAGTGAAACTAACCGAAATTTGAATTGACGACTAACCAAAACTAACCCAATATATTAAAATTGTTTATAACGTATCGGAAACGGTTCAAATGACTAAAGTAAGTTGAGATTTAGTGAAACTAACCGAAACTTGATTGGACGACTAACCAAAATTAACCAAATCTATTAAAATTATTTATAACGCGTCAGAACCGGTTCTATGACTAAAATAAGTTGGGACTAAGTGAAACTAACCGAAAGGTGATTGGACGATTAACCAAATCTAAGCAAATATATTAAAATTGTTTATTGTGTATCGGAATCGGCTTAAATAAGTAAAATAAGTTGAGACTAAGTGAAACTAACCAAAAGTTGAATGGACGACTAACCAAATGTATTGAAATTGGTTACAACATATCGGAACCGGCTCAAATAAGTAAAATAATTTGAGACTAAGTGAAACTAACCGGAAGTTGATTGACGAATAACCATAACTAACCAAATCCATTAAAATTGATTATAACGTATCGGAACCGTTTCAAATGACTAAAATAAGTTAAGACTATGGGAAACTAACCGAAAGTTGATTGGACGACTAACCAGAACTAATCAAATCTATGAAAATTGATTATAACGTATCGGAACCGGCTGAAATAAGTAAAATAAGTTGAGACTAAGTGGAACTAACCGAAAGTTGATTAGACGACTAACCAAATCTATTAAAATTGATTTTAACGTATCCAAACCGACTGAAATATCTAAAAAATAAGTTGAGACTAAGTGAAACTAACTGAAAGTTGATCCGACGACTAACCAAAAATAACCTAATCTATTAAAATTGATTTTAACGAATCGTAACTGGTCCGAATGACTAAAATAAGTTGGTAGTAAGTGAAATGAACCGAAAGTTGATTAGACGACTAACCGAAATCGGTTAGTCAAATGAATAGGATAATTTGAGACTAAGTGAAACTAACCGAAAGTTAATTGAACGACTAACCAAAACTAACCAAATCCATTAAATTTGATTATATCGTATCGGAACCATTTCAAATGACTAAAATAAGTTAAGACTAAGGGAAACTAACCGAAAGTTGATTCGACCACTAACCAAAAATAATCTAATCTATTAAAATTAATTATAACGTATCGTAACCGGTTCAAATGACTAAACTAAGCAGATACTAAGTGAAGTTAACCGAAAGTAGATTAGACGACTAACCAAAACTAACCAAATCTATTAAAATTGATAATAACGGATCGGAACCGACTCAAATGAATGAAAATAAAATAATTTGAGACTAAGTGAAACTAAGCGAAAGTTGATTGAACGACTAACCCAAACTAACCAAATCCATTAAAATTTTACGTATCGGAACCGGTTCAAATGACTAAAATAAGTTAAGAGTAAGGGAAACTATCAGAAAGTTGATTGGACGACTAACCAAAAGTAACCAAATCTATTAAAATTTATTATAACGTAACGGCTCAAATAAGTAAAAAAACTTGCGACTAAGAGAAACTAACCGAAAATTGATTAGACGACTAACCAAAACTAACCAAATCTATTAAAATTGATTATAACGTATTGGAACCGACTCAAATGACTCAATGACCGCGTTAGATCGGGGATTGAGAGACGAATCGAATGCAGTTTTTACAACCACCACTAATGTTATAAATAGTAAAAACGAACGAAACTTGAAGTAATATGCATTTATGTGGTATATTTTGGTAAACTAAACTTGCGTAATCTGCTAAAAGTAAATTTTTGCATTAGATTGTGTTAAGGGTGGGATAGGGTGACTTTTAGTTTCTCACGACAGACTAGTCGTGTTTCATGTCGTTAGACCGAGGAATGTGAAGCGAATCGAATGCAAATGGTCTTTTGCTTTTTACAACCACACTTATAACGTTTTAAATTGTAAAAAAGAACGAGACTTTAAGTAATATACATTTATTTGGTATATTTTGGTAAACTAAACTTACGTAATCTAACCTGATCTCACCCAAACTTCTATCAACTATATATTTCCACACAATTATGAGTTTTCTCAGATCTCAAATTCAATAAGCGTTGCATTCTGCTTCGGCATTTTCAATGTCCCTTCAGGTTGCATCTTTATGAAGGACTGTGAATTTTTACCGTTTACAAGTCAAAATTAAAATAACCTTTTGCTTGTATACAGTATCCAGCATATTTATGCGCTAATCTAGATATTTTTTGTTGGTAGAAAAACCATTTTTTATTGTCACAATTTTTTTTATCAAAAAAAAAATATATATTTTTACTTTTGCCAAAAGCATGTGGACAGAAAATATAATTTGAAGAAGAAATGTAGTACATTTATTTTCTGTTATTTAGTTAGTTATTTGTAAGAATAAAAACCTTATGGGCCGAAATAAAATGTTACCATAGATAATTTGTATCAAAAAACGTAAATAGTAAGATATTACCAGACCAGCTTATATGGTGTTAATTCCACGCCGCACCAACAGATTCCGCATACGAAATGCACGCTATGTGTGCATATTTTACAAACACGCGGCCTGGAATCATGCGCTGGTTGTGAATAATATATATGCACATGGCGCGATGGGAAAGTTCGGTGTGCATAATATATATGCACATGGCAGTCAACGTGTTAAAAATTTATCTGGAATAAACTTTATGTTTAAATATACCTGAAACTAAAGTCGTTTTGGAAAGCTAAAAGTCCTTAAAGCGATTTGAGAACTCAGGTTAGAGAATAAAAACGAAAAAATGGCGGTCAATATACTTTTTAGAACAATTTTTCATACTGTTTTTACCTAAATCGACTTGAAATTTGAATACAATTTAAACCGTAACTATCTTTTCTTGGATATTAGAAAAACATGCATCATCAGGAAAATTAATTATTAAACGCCAGTTCATGTCAAGCTTGCAACACTTCAAGCGCTGCAGGATAATAATACGTCAAATAAGATTTCCATTGAATTTTAGGCTAATTGTTCTGACCCAGGAAAACTTAGAACGATACATGTATTCTAACACTGAAATTAAAGGTTAAATGGCTAGATTGATGACAGTAACTCAAATATTATATTTTCTGATATATAATTACCACTGGTCAGTATGAATCATTTGTAAGTACTATAATAGATAAAATTGGAGTTTGACAATATCTAATCATTTATATTAGCTCTTATGTAGCGCGCATGATTTATTGATTACTAAATAATAAAACAACAGATATAATTACTCTCTATGATATAGTAACCGCACAAATGAACATGTTTGATGGTGTGTATGAAGGAACTATTCTTATACTAAATAATACAAAAATTTTACAATATCGTATAGAGTGAAACAAACTTTCCTCCGAAATGAACTCCTGAAAAAGTAGAGTTTAGTCTGGTTACTCTACAAAAATGCAAAGGAAACAGTTCCTCGATAATAAAATTGCAGGAGAAAAGTGAAACTAATGAGGGTAACACATCGATATAGATTTACACTCATAAATAATATTAACCTCCAGATATGCTGGCTCATAAACTTCATGGAAATGAGAAACGTATGCGCAAAATTAAAACAAATTAAACAATATTGTACGTTCATACGCGGAAAAATAATCAGTCGATTTTCTGCCTGGAACCGGCCTTTTTACCTCACTCTGCTTTATACGACTTTCCTAATGGAAGCGTATTATGCTCGTTAAGCAGGACTATATTATTCATTTTCAAGTTATCAAAAACTATCGCCAATAATGAAGTTTTCTGGTAACCATTTAGGTCAATTTTGCAGCTGATTTAAATATTCTTTTGCCCATCCCTTTCAGAAATGCTGCTTGATTTGTGTGTATCTCTGGTATCTAAATAAACGGCCTTCAGAAACTTCGGTAGTATTTTTTTTTCTTCTGGAAACGGTGTTAAACTATCGCGAATCTTGAAGTGCTCTGGTGTTAAACATGAAAAACCATTAGTGTTCTTAGACACCGTCTAACACCGTTAGTGGTCGAGAAGATTAGAGAGCTTTTATTTGGTTAGAAGAGTGCTAAATTCTTCGAAATTGTCATTACTAGCGATTTTAAATCAGTCATGCTTGGTGCTCTTTATAACCGCTTCCGAAATTCCAATAAGAACTTTCAGGAGGTCCAAATTTCCATTGAATCTTTTTGTTGGATAAAAAGTATTCTATAGAAATAATATTGGAGGAAGTTTTGAAAAAAGTTACAGGGCTGTTTCACCTGGTTACTTGAACCAAGAAAATTGGTCGCATTATCACTGAAAATCGTGTTGGGATATTCTGTAAGAGTAAATATTTAAGTGTGAAAATAAATGCATCAGTAGATAGGTAAATTAGCAACTAATTCAGTTGGCACAGCCTTGGTGACCATACAGACAAAGGTAGCGATATAACATTTGGTGAGGGATACACGCTTTCAGCATGAAGATTAAAAAAAAGGGGTAACCGAATTATATACCTATATTACTGTGAATCGGTAAATTTACCATAATTTCTTGAGGAACTTCGGCATTAAATCGAGAACAAAGAATACATTCTCATATGATTCGATTTATTTCGGTAAGTCTATATAATGGCTAAGTAGTATGAGCCCCAGCATGTTCTAATTGTAAATATTCTAATTTCACTATTAGATTCGTGATATGATGTTTAGAATGAAGAGGAATAAGGCGTTTTTAATCATAAAGTAATTCTGAAAAAGCCAACCTACCTCCGACCTATAAAAACTAAGCTCACCAATAAAAGGAGACAAACATGAACAAGATTTGTTTGAAGCTAACTTATTTGATATTAGTTCACATATTTCTCAAAAAAAAAATTTGTTTTCGTAAAGTTTTAATAATAAAAAGTTTAGTATTTCGAAGTTCTTCAACTTTTAAAGGGCCTGATACTTTTATAATATTAGGCCTAGAATTATTAGTAAGTCGTAATCAGAAAGTAATTAGACGTGTTGCAAATGACGAAAATTAGTTAAATATCCCAAAAGTTGGAACACGAATTTTTATGGTATATAACATTGATTTTGATGTTTTCCTTTCAGGGAGGCTAATTATTTTGGGTTTGAAATTGAATACTTTCAAATTGAGTTTAAAATCTAATTAAATTGAGGTGCATGCCACTAAATACGTGACTTTATAATTTTATTAGTCATACGCCCAGATGGACAGTAAGCAGGATCGTTTTTAGAAGGAATGTTCGCCTTTCAAAATTGGAAATAAATTTGTGTACTTTTTATACTCGATTTGTTACAAATATAGATCATTTTGAAGGGTGTGCAGATCCAGTCCATAGATTCCCGTTGGAGATTGAAAGTTGGGTGCAAAAATTTAAAAAATCCTTGACGTAAGAGCTTCATAAAGTTCCAATCATGGTAAGTTCGCTATTAAAATACAATATGTGGAATTTTTTGCATAGAGAGCTCGCAATTAAACACATGCTCCAAAGAGTTTAAACTAGCATTACTAAAGCCATAAAGTTCAAGTTATACTATTTGATTGTTAGAAAACAGAAAGCAAGGTACCTTTAATTTGAATTTTAGGTAGCTTATCATCCTTGATCTGCTTACCAGATTGCATGAAACATTTAACTACTACTAGTTTGAGGCCTATTAACCCACACATTAAGTTTTGTTTAAATTTTATTAACTTCTTTGGGTAAGGCTATAGGAAACTGATTTGTATCAGGATCCTATGAAATTCATAGAACTTTACTGGTATTTGTCTCTGATTTCTTTTCATAGATTTTTGAGACATATCTTTACAAATTTATTTGCAAAATTTCTCATGATTGTTCCGTAGGTGACAGTTCGGAGTTCAATCATTTCTAGTTCACCATGTTTACAAGAAAATGGAACACAAATTTGTATATACATTTTCACAATATCACACGTCAACATAAATTTAAAAAATTGAAAACTATAAAATATGTCAAAAAGTTCAGGTTGCACTGTGAATCCTTTAAACATTACATGAATGAAACACCAGTGTAACTTTTTGAACTGGCATCAAAATTGCTCTTAATATATTTATAACATCGTTAGTCGCGTTGTGTCTCGCAGATACATATAAAAAATATAATGTTTTAATTTAACAAAAGGATTCTGATGGTTGAAAAATCGTTAATATTTATTGTGTCGTTTTATAAAATATATCTTAACGAAGTTAAAAACTAACCAAAATTATATAAATATTAATCAGAAGAACCATTACTGGCTTCATCTGTATTCAGGCAGGTATTAAACATAAGTACGTTTTACATTTTTACAGCTATATGCAGAAAAAGAAGTTTTTTTATTAAGTTCGTGACATGGTTGGCATCTTTTTCTTTTCTTGGTTTTCCATCTGTTCTTCCTCCTCCGATTCACCATCACTGATCTCATGGTCCGTTCAGGAATCTGTTGACCTAGTTTCCACATGGTCCTCGGTCTCAGGATCGTCAGACTCATCAAAATTTTTTTCAGGCAACTGACAAACCTCTTCTTTATCCAAAAATGCAATATGATTCAGTTCATCAATGTTCTCAGGATTTTTTAGGTCATATATATTTTTTACTCATTTTTCTCACTGAAGGCAAAACACTCCTCGAATAAATACTACACACTTAGATACGAACAAAAATCAATTATAAACAACTTATTATTATAATATGTTATATTATTATACACGTTTCACGTGAAGGCTAGGAATGCGACTGAGGCGGCCCGACCCTAACAGGAATAGTCGCATTGTACCTCTCAGGTACAATTCCCGCGCCGGGACGGTTTTGCATAAATTGTAAAATCTCAAATAAAGGTCTGGATCTGCAATTCTAGGAAAGTATTCCCTACTAGTTACTTAATACTTAAGGATTATTGCAGGCCATACAATTATACTGTTATTATTTTTTGAGAAATCAACATAAATATTATGCGTGTATCTGTCAGATACATACGCGACTAATGGAAAGCTAATAATGCTAGATTTTTTTATAACGCAAAGGTGCGGAAAAAGTATATATTTTCACTTTGTGAATTTCTAAGCACAAATGGGACCATTTTTTCTAGGCCGAAAGAAATGTACTCATCGATACATTTTTTGTAGTTCTTAAACATATCTTGAAAAATTGAAAAATCTTAATTTAGCTAGAGAAAATTAGTCTATAACGGATATTTAAATGGTAAATAACTTCAAAGGAGCCACTAGACAATATTTTTGAGGTGTTAACGAATATTTTGTCTGTTTGTTCTTCATTAGATATCAATAGTTTAAAGAAGTATGGACATTTTCAATTTCTCAAAATTTATGCAACAAAGAATCATCAGTGGGGGAATTCTGGAAAATGAAACATATTCTGCAACTGTATTAACTGAACTTCTATGATATTTTGAAGGTATAAGACCACCGAAAATATAACCCAAGTTGGTGTTAATCAGCTTCAAAAATTACGATGGAGCATATTCGGTTCGACTGACGATTGATGAATGTCTTCTTTCCGATAGGTGCATCAGGGTATCCATAACATTCACAGATAGTCAGGTTCTCGTGGGCGAATATTTTCGAAAGTCTTACTCTTGTGGTGCTTTCAGGGTGGACATGAAGCATTGAGTTTGATGTGATTCAAGACATGTCTCCAACCAGAAATTGGGATATTCCTGACACTGCTCTGGTGGTATGAATCATTACATTGCACTTGTGAAAGTGTGAAAGAAAGGACTAACAAATATATGCATATTTGGTTAGGCATTTTGTATTTATAAGTGGGTTTGAATACGCCTATGATATTATTAATCGTGCACTTATGAATCTAAAGGGTGCATTAAAATTGTACTAAAAAATAATGTAGAAGTGCGAAGTGAGTTTTTAACCTCGGGGGCTCTTCGCACCCGGCTAACGCCTCGTGTTTAACAATCTCATACTGAAAAATTAGTACTTTCAGCACTTGTTATGTTATATACTATTTTAGTTTGCACTGTTTATATTGAAATATTTTAATTAATAATTTATTCAAGGCGTTCATGAGAACAAATTCATACCATATAATCTAAAAATTGTTTTGTGTTTGAGACTAGTGGCGGTGAAGAACTCCCAAAAGAATCATGAAGTTTTTGGCCCATGTAAAGCAAATGCTAAGTCGTGAAGGAATTGTCGAAGAAATACGTGAATTATTAATTTACGAATAAATTGCCTCATGTAAAACTAGCCTCAGAAATTGGCGAAAACAAATTCAAAAATAATAGATGGTCTGAAATATAGTGCTACTCCATGAATATAATATGTCTACATATCTGTTGGTCTATACATGCGCTATCTCTCGTAAGTTTAGATGCTCGGCAGGTTTTGGTTCACTGGAAATAAATATGTATATTGTCGGAGCCGCATTGAGCTGCTTTCTGCTGTTTTAATTTTGCTTAAAGCTTTCATTCCGTAATGTCGAGCGCCTCTCACAAACGGAAATTCTAGTTCATTATGCAGTCACTCGTCTTAAAATAATATTCGACAAGATTCTTGGTATCAATAGCTGTAAAATTTAATCATTTTCGAAAATGTAGTATTCTCTGTTATCAATGAATGATTTGACAATGCAAATTGAAGCATAATAGCATATTTTATATAAATGGATGCCCGGATCTTTATTTAATATTGAAATATGTACTTGATATAACAGACAATGTTCGTAGAATATTATTTAATCTGACGAGAACGCGCATCAGCCCGATTTATAGTAGAAAATAATTTAGTTTGTTGCAAGAGTTACTTACATCCATCAAATTTATTTTATTTTAAATTCATTGTATTGCCAGTACAATTTTTTTTTCATATATAGAAATATGCTCAGTTGCATAAACAACAAATGCTGAATAAAATAATCCCTTGGATTTAAATAATAAATATGATCAGTATTTTATCGTTTCAAAATTGAGGCAGCACTGTGGTTTGTTAACAAATTACAATGAATTATTAAACTGATATATTTTATATTGGCGCTGATTATATTATGTTGGTATAAAATTCATTAAAACTAAACAAATAGTAACGTATATAAAATATATTGGTGTAACAATAGATATAATACACTTATTTTAAGATATATAATGTCACATAACGTTATTATTAGCCTTTACAGTGTGCTTTGTTTGTGCTGCAATTATGTTAATACTATTTACAAAACCTTTTTTTTTTATAGATGTATAAAACCTTTTTAATATTATATGTTATTGTTTTTTCAATTTTTATTTCTTTATTGAAATCGTTTAAAGCTTTGTCGTTGCCAAATAAAATCGTGTTTTTGCAATTTACTTTTTCTTCTATGGTGTAGGTAGATAATGATAATTAATGTCTTTCTAGTTGTCAATATGGGAAAAATATCAGCATAACAGTAAGTGTAATATATTACAAAGTAAGTTTTAAGACACTTTGTCTAATTAATCATTCGCTCTTAATTTATTATCTTAAATGTAGCCTCACACATGGATTAATATAAGTAAGTAAATTTGTAATTTACCCTCTAAACTTTTACCAAATTTTTACACATATTACAAGGTGTAAAGGTTAAAATATGTAGATCTATACAATTAATTGCCTGAAATCTCATTGAAAACGGTTTGAATCCCGGAAATATAAGTCAGGATTGGAAAACGTGAACATTTCTTGGTGATTAGTGACAGCTTCTGATGGATTTTTCGCAGATTTCTAGGTAAAATTGTACTTAAATTTACAAAATTAGGACAAGTAATTTCAAAATATAGGGTTATGCCCTGGTTATATTTAAAAAAGAGCATCTGTTATTATTATTGTTTAACAAAATTAATATAATTTTGTGTTCAACAGAACTTAATTGATTCTAAATAAATAAGACTGAATTATATTGATTGTTGGGCAAATTCCAAATGTTGTCACTTTTTAAAAAGAAACAACCATAGGCAAAATAGTTCGGCTTAGCAACTCAGGGGTAGGTCCAGTTTTGTAGGCTCGCTGCTGTAAATCAAAGATGTGGCTGACCTGAAGTGTTCCTGGTTATTAATAAGAAAACGTACACTTGATTTCAACCGAGGTAACAAAATTAGCAAATTATTGAGCGCCACTTATTACTTAAAAGAAATTGGAAACAAAGGATCACCTCGAACACCTCAATTTAAGCCAATTCATTCAATACAACTGGTTTTACCATTTATTAATTAAATAATAGGAAGGAAGGTACAATAAGGGAAAGAGGGAACAAGAAAAAGAAAAGACTTAAAACTAACTTAAACTAAACTTACCTGTATTCCCAGGTGTTTAATGGTCGTGAGCAGGGTCAAGTATAGCCCGTTAGTTAGTCACGCAACACCAAGAGTTTCGAATTAGTCTGAGAAGTTGGCTGCTAATTGACCATTCTCAGCAAAGCCACAATAGCTTGAGTTAGAACCAAACCTCTGAAAAACTGCTTTTCAGCAACGCCACACTAGCTTGGCTTAGCACTAAACCTCTAAAGAAGCTCTCTTCAACAATGCCACAATAGCTTGGCACGGAACTAGGCCTCTATAAAGACCCTATAAAACCAAAACAAACTAATTAATAACTTGAAACAGTTAGTTTGACCAGTTACAAAAGTTACAATTAAATTACTAATTTACAGCTCCATTATTTTAAAAGAGTAAAAGCTCTAATTTAACATCGCATACACAGTATGCTAACTTAAAAGACCAAATCTAAATAATTATTAACATATTATATATATAATGGGCCACTCAAAACTAAAAGCATAACTGGGCCTGACAAGAAAGTTTAAATATGTCCTTGAGTCCCCCTGGAAGGCAAGAATAACTATATTCAGTGCAGCCCTTCCTAGACATAATAATTGAACTAAGTTTGTTTCAGCATGTTCAAGCAAAATGTTAAGAAAAGTAAGCTATACAGAGTAATTCTTGAAAAAAACATCAGCAGTCTTCCGAGACATACCAGAGTCACTAAAGTCATAAAAATAAACCTGTAAGAATAATCAGCAAGGCCCTTTAAAACTGACGCTGAACAGAATACTGTTCTAAATGGAATTTAGCTTATTATCTTGTAGGCAGTTTAAAAGAGTAACATGATGATTGATAGCGTTGCTTAATACAAATTACCAATATAAGAACCAAAGTATTTACCTTCTCAGCAATGAAGGGTAACAAGAAAACGTGGTTATCTTTTTGTGGTATATTGCCCGTTTTAAGGTTATCCTGTCCAGATTTCCCAAAAAACCAAACCAGATCTGGTCAGAATTTCTTCCTGGTGATAGTTTATCCCATAAACTGGTCACACACTATATATATTATATATAAATGTAGCTATTCCATCACTCAGGCGGTCTCACATAGGTTGCGATCTTGCACAAAGAAAAGACAAGGTCTCCTCTATTTATAATATTTATTTAACACAAAAAAGCAACTTCCTGCTTCCTGCCATCACTTAATTCCATCTTGAGAGTTTGAGAGTATGAAGGTCAATTTCCACAAATGAGAATTGACACTTGCACAATAAACATTGGGCTAAAAGGATATCGCGAAGCCCACCTGAATTGGGCTATAGATATCGATTATTTCTGTGGCGTCAGACGGAACTATAGAGAATCCGCTCAGAATGGTGCCGTGAACCGATGTATTTCTCGATTATTGGCAGCAATGAAATTCAAATTGTGTGGCTATTGTCTCGCTATTCCGGACATTGGAAATAGTAAATGTGATTCACGAAAAAAAAAAAACTTTAACACCACCCACTTTCCTAAAGAAAAAAAAATATTTTGTTTTGCCAAAGAACTATCAGCCACTAGGCTGAAGAAACTAGCTAGCACAAATGCTTACAGGATTACATCCATGAAACAAACTAAGTTCCCAAGAACTGGACACAATTAAGAAAACCAATCTTGCGATACTCGTTATTTCAACACCGCTATGGGTAGCCAGTTGATGAATGACTCCCTAATATAACAAGAAGGTTAAGTGTAGACAATCATCATGCCAGATAAAGGCCTCTCACCAACTTGAGGCAAGCCATATTCCATTTTGTTCTAGATCATATTTCGCTCCTTTCCGGTGAGGAAATCTCCATCCGCAAAGTACACCATCCATGCCAACAGCTAACCTCAAAATTACAACCTAAAACAAGTTGGCGTTGAGATAACCAAATAAATTACGTTGAGACGTCAAGTCGACTTTTCCTAACTAAAATTAGGACAGTACACTGCATTAAGGAAATAATTTGAAAAGAAAAATACCAAAACCCATTCATACGTACATACACCAATCCACCAATACATACATCTCTGGACAACCTGCCACGAAGAACCACGGAAGTCCCCGGGAATACTCGACACAGAGTGAGCTATTTGGGATGGAACTTAGTCTAGCCAATGCTGCGTAGCAGCCAACATAGTGTGGTGAGCCTCGTGCACTGGCCTTATGCCGGGCATTCCCGAAAGAGATTCGAAGGCGTTCCGCGCCAAGAGGTCAGGGATAAAAAAAAACTAGAGCTAACACTATCCTAAGTGAGTAAGCTGAAGCATCACTAGGCTGAAATTTCCGGCATGCTGCCCAGAAGCAAAATTAATTTAGAGGGTGTTCCAGCTGGTGGTACTGCCCTTTAATCCTCCAGAATCCATGATGGAGTTTGTAGAGACACAGTAGTGAGCCCCAGCTCTGTGTGGTGATGCTGAACAACAAGCCAAGATACTCACCTCCCATAAACAATGGTTCTGAGTCGAAAAGCGCACCCAACGCCAGTTAGCCTTTTAGTAAAACAAGCCTAAACTAAATCTAGCTTCAGCCAACACCCAATACTCAAAATGGAAAACAAGAACTAAAGACAAGAAAGAGAGAAACTATTGGTTACCTGAATGGTAAGACACTAAACTAGGTGTCTTATGTCTTAGCTGACAACATCTCTCACCATTCTTGTCCCAGAACATTCCCGAACATCTGACCAAGAGAAGTCACCTGACAAGAGGAATACAACCCACCAATATATTCTTAAGTAGAATATATAGGTAATCTAATTACACCAATATGTCGCGAACTTTAGAAGAAGGTATTTAAGATAATCCGATCTTAAGAAAATTCATACTGGTGAGTAGAGAAAATTCAACACCACTTGACGTAGCTAGTGGAAGACTAACAAACCAAAATTTGGATTATAAATAACCACAGCGCAGCAAATCTTATTCTGTCATACATGATGGTCCGCTGAACCCATATAACTAAACCAAAATGGTGTTGATACAACAGAAGTGACATGACTGATGGTCATGTTACCACGGCACTTTGGGGACTTTTACCACAACATCCAGAGCCCTGAGTAAGAGAATTCTATCCACCAATAACCTATACATATCCATCAAAGTTTTCCTATGCTGGATACTCATAACTTATCAGACGCCCCCCCTACAGAGCGGTAGGCCAATGAAAATTTACTCACCAGTAGGAGCAAAGTATGGCTTAAGGTCTTGTACATACCAGTCGCCCTTAGATTTACCGGTCACGACCTCTAAATCATATAAACAAACACCTTTTTTCCTTTTTATCTTGAAGGGTCCCTCGAACGTATTGGCTAACTTAGCAGCAAAATTATTTCCTGCATCAGACAACACAAAAGATCTTTTCCAGACTAAACTTTCCATAGCTAAATCAACATTTCTGCGTCTAAGATTGTATTGAACTTTAAATGTATTAAAAGCCTTCTTTAATTCATCACTTACAAATTTACGCAATTTTGACAGAGCCTCAAGCTTCTCAACCGACCCTGTATTAGTCGACTGATTATCCCCACACTCTTCGGAGTTCTTAAGTCGATATTCGCTACCGCGAAGTATCATTTCCGTACCGGTATTAATAAAATAGGGCGTGTGTCCGGTGACCTCGTGAACGGCGGTATTTATGGCGCATTCTATAGCTGGCAAGTGTTCTTCCCAGTCTCGATGGTTCTCTGTAAGAAATGCTCTTAGCATAGTTTTTAAAATGCGATTTACTCGTTCTATCAAGTTTGGAGAAGGATGATAATTAGGATTACAGACATCTTAACATCATATTTCTTAACCAGATTTTCAAATTGACGACTTCTGAACTGTACACTGTTATCACAGCGAATGATTTCCGGAACACCATGCGTCAAAAATATACGATTTTCTACTAACTGAACTAAGACATCCGCGGTTGCGCGTCTAATCCTAAAGAAGTAATTATATTTACTGAAAATATCGGTAACGACAAAGATGTACAAATTGCCATGCATACTCTTAGGGAGTGGTCCAAACAAGTCCAAACTAACAATTTGCCAGCAAAGTTTGGCAATAAACGAACCTCCCATTATACCTGCCGGACGTTTTTGTTCTAGCTTCACCCTTTGACAGACCTGGCATTCTCTAACAAACGTGGTTAAATCTGACTTCAACCCAGGCCAATAATAAAGTCTACAAATTTTAGTACAAGATTTTTGTACACCTAAACGACCTGCTATTGGACCATCATGACAAGATTGCATAACTTCACGCCGTTTTTCCTTTGGAACAAGCAACTTCCAGTAATCCCCTTCCTCACGCAGATCAGGAAAATCTAACTTCACATATTTATAGACCATATTACCATCAATCCGCCATTTAGTAAAATGCTAGATGATTATTCAAAATCATATTTCGTAGCTCTAAATACTACTTATCTTGGATAGTATCCGAGTCGATATTAACACTCGTCACTGCTAGATTGTCGATGGACTTTGGAACAGCACGGGAGAGAGCATCAGAGACCACATGTTCACGACCTTTGCGATGGATGAATTCAAATGAAAACTGTTGCAAACGTAAGACCCATCTGCCGAGTCAACCTTGTGGATTTTTCCAGATTATGGAGCCACCGCAAAGAATAATGGTCAGTAACAACCGAGAATTTGGCTCCTTCCAAGTAGTAACGAAGTTTTTCAACGGCCAAAAGTACTGCCAGCAGTTCTCGTTCTGTAGCTGAATAAACACGTTCCTGACGAGATAATGTTCGGGACACATAGCAAATAATATGCTCCCTGCCATCATAGATTTGGCCGCGCCTATCCCGTATGCGCTTGCATCTGTCTGAAGAGTAAACTCATGCTCAAAATTCGGACATGTCAAGATGAATGTCGCTCTATACAAATTTGGTACCTTTGCTAAGAAGTTTTGTTAATGTGGCAATCAAGTCTGAACAATTTGGCACAAATCTCAAATACCAAGAGATCATGCCTATTATTCTACGCACACCCCTAACATTCTCTGGAGCTGTCACTTTAGTAATGGTTTCTACTTTTTGAGGATCCACAGAAATGCCATGCCGATTTACTACGTAACCATAATATCTCAGTTCCGACCGACAAAATTTACTCTTCTCACGATATAAAGTAAGTCCAGCGACCTCTAAACGATTGAAAACATCCAGTAGGACCCTAATATGAGTGTCAAAATCAGGAGATATACAAATTACATCATCTAAATAACAAAAAATAAAGGGACTTAGTTCAGGACCTAAAACAGGGCCAATAAGACGTTGAAAAGTAGCCCCAAATGGTAAGCGTTTAAACTGAAAAAGACCCCGTCCAGGCACCGTAAATGCCGTGTACTGCTTGCTAGATTCCTCGAGTTCCACCTGCCAATATGCACTTTTCAAATCTAAAGAACTAAGATAGCGAGCTACACCCAACTTATCCAGGATGGATGAAATATAAAGTACAGGAAACGCATCGTTAGCTGAAACTACATTCAATTTTCGGTAATCTACACAAAATCTGAATTGATCATCCTTTTTAGGCAGTAAAAGAACTGGAGAAGACCAAGCAAACTTGGAGGGTTCGATGACACCTGTCGCCAACATTTTGTGGACTTCCTCGTCTATGATTTTCTGCTTAAATAGGAAAACGGGAGAGTACCTCTGTTTAATTGGGTCACTGCTAGTTGTTATCTTATGCCTAATCATCGACGTACAACCCAATCAATCTCCAATTTTATCAAAATAGGAAGAAACTACTAAGTCCAAGCGCTGTTGTTTTTCTAAAGTTAGATTCGCTCAGCACTGTATATAGGAAATTTCCGGGTTAGACAAATTATCTGAAGAAAACTTCCATTCACCTCTGCGCATGACAGGAACAATCCCCATTTTAATCCAAAAATCTATACCGAAAACCAACTCATGACGTAATCTAATCGGTACACTAATTATCCCTAAACATTGACAAGAGACGTTATTAGCAATAATACAAGAAACGTCCCTAGAAGGATCTATCGTAAAACCCAAATCTTCCAATAGAACAAAAAAAACTTGTAATTTATAATATTAACCTCGCATTGTTGTTTCACTTCTGCCGTTTAGTCTTAAGCACACACCGTTTTTGTATGTATTTTTACAACTAATCATACAACATTTGCGATCTCCCATATTTCAACGACGATATTACATAAATGGTGTTCATTTTAAGGCTTATCACTCACGTTATATGCGTAAATACAGGCAAAATTGTAAAATTCCCCTAATCACGTCAACAATTTTATTGACGGCAAATGTTTTTTTACGAAAAATTGGATGGTACCGCATCAACATCCTAACCCCCAGCGCTACCACCCCAAAATTCTTAAATGTAACTGAGCTTACAATGTTTTCGTAACAATTAGGAGTAAAAAAATGGAAAAATGGACACGAATGGTTCATTAAAGCTTATCTGATGAATTGTTCGAAATGTTCACCATTAAACAATAATACAAACGCAGCTAAAGTTCTTGACCCACATTTTGAATTGTCTCTCTGGATATATCCCTACACGCTGCTGTAATGTGATTTTGCAAATCTTCCATTCAACTCTGCGCATGACAGGAACAATCCCCATTTTAATCCAAAAATCTATACCGAGAACCAACTCATGACGTAACTCTGGTACTATAATATAAATGTCAACCAATTTAACCATGTCACGTAATCTAATCGGTACACTAATTATCCCTAAACATTGACAAGAGGCGGTATTAGCAATAATACAAGAAACGTCCCTAGAAGGATCTATCGTAAAACCCAAATCTTCCAATAGAACAAAAAAAAACTTGTATTTTATAATATTAACCTCGCATTGTTGAAGTTTTCACTTCTGCCGTGTAATCTTAAGCACACACCGTTTTTGTATGTATTTTTACAACTAATAATACAACATTTGCGATCTCCCATATTTCAACGACGATATTACATAAATGGTGTTCATTTTGAGGCTTATCACTCACGTTATATGCGTAAATACAAACAAAATTGTAAAATTCCCCTAATCACGTCAACAATTTTATTGACGGCAAATGTAAAATAATTACCGACTTTAAATTGCCCCAAAGAAAAAAATCAGTCGAACTAAAGTCAGATGACATTGCAGGCCATGCTATTGGCCATCTTTTTTTTATCCACCTCTGTGGAAATGTGTTGTTGAGCGAATCTCGAACATATCTGCCGTATTGAGGAAACTTGTTGAAAGTGAAGGAGCTCTTCATTAATTATAGCGTTATCGACCTCGTCCCTCTGATTTTAAACTTCTTTTGTAATAAGTTGATCAATTGCTCCTTCGAACATGTTCAAATACATCTCTCCCGTCAGATTTTATTTAAAAACAAAGGAGCATTTACAGCCTCGTCGAGAATTCCCTCTCGAGCATTAACTTTTCTGGGTACTACGTATGACTCTCTCTGAAAATATGAGGGTTTTCGTCACTCCAATAGCGGCAATTGTGTTTAATAACAGTACCTTTAAGGAAGAATGGACATTCGTCTGTAAATCAGATATTTTGGAGCAAATTTGGGCTTCTGTCAATAAACTGGGTTATTTCTTCACAAAATTGCAGTCTACGATCTGGGTCATGTTCATTTAATGCCTGTAGAATTTGGAGTGCAAAAAAATCCTGTTTCGGTATTGTTGATAAAACTCTGTTTTAGTGTATGTTGCCGAAGGTTCCAAACCCCAACGTAGAAGGATATAATTTGTGGAGCCTAGTTACGTTGTAGATTGCTCCAACAGATACGTGAGTACTAGCAGAAACCTGTCTTACTGAAATACATGGATGCTCTGAATTTGAGCAGCCTCGTTTAGAACCCTGGACCACTACATTTTAGATTTGCTGAATAAGCTGCATGACAAACGTGTGCTACATTTATACCGGGCTGACTCTCATGAAAAACAGCGGCCCAATTATTGCATTTGCAAAGGCACGTCTTACTGTATATTATTTGCGTAGAAAGGGAAACGTCATAAAATTGAACTTATTTGAATTGTGAACCTTGCTATTCAAAAAAAAAGAGATAAGAAATAAAAATTTCAAATAAGATATCTAATTTTAAACGTTCTCACCGAGAATTACCTGGAAGTAATGAAGATAATAAAATAAGAAAAAGTGTAAAAAGGTAATCGCATTATACCTACCGAACAGTAAGTCTCCGTCTAGGTTAAAATATTTGTATGTCAATTTGAAATAGAGGTTCGTATAACTCACCCGCATAAGGAAAATTGAAATCGATTGGCTTTCATTTGGATGATGGGAATTGGAATGAAAAAGTTCTTAGCGCTTTCTTAAAAATTGCAAAATGCATCTATTATTTTTTGCACTAAAGGATATAGTTACTGACTGAATTGATGTAAAGGGATACTTCTTAATAGAAACAAATTGATGGAAATCCCAAAAGCGTATCATGTTCAGAATTTAATTCAAATTAACTAGTATAATTAATGCAGTTGCAAGCATGTGATGAAAATGCGTTTAATAAATTTCACGCTAATGTTTAGTAAGAAACTCCATTCTAATCAACACCAATCGAACTCGAGTCGATGGTTTTGACACTTTAATTTGTAATTAATCAGCTTTAATAATTATAAAATGCTCAAAAGAACAGACTTTTACATCTAAAATGCTATTTTTGCGATTTTCATTTACATTCCATATGTTGTATTATATTCAAATTATATATTTTGACTCGCCAGAAGTAATTATGAAAGCATTGCACTGCGTGAGTAATTAATGAAGACTTTCCATAAAAAATTACTGCTACTTCTCATCAAACCCATTTCGTTCGTTGTGGAAAAATCGGAAATAGCATTATTCCATATTTTGACAATGTTAGTTGCGCCAACCTCATGTCTAATTTAAAGTAATACATTTAATATGTTGACTAATGCATATTAGATAATAGAATATAAAGAAAAAAGTATATTAGTTAAACGAATAAATACAGTACTGGGATACTTTGCGCCACCCAGGGAAACTTTGCACAATCGTGCATCTAAGATGTGCTGCTCTCTGGTGTCAATAGATTACAAAACATGTAATGGCAACCTGTTATGTGTCATAGGATAGGTGACATTTTCTACATGTGAATGATCTATGGATCAAACATCTTTTTAATCTTGTTTCTAGGTTTGTTACCTTGAAATGGTTTTCAAAGGTGAGTAATTGACTTTTGTAACCCTCATATTATCGCGTGAAGTATAGAAATGGCAAGTTGATAGTTTGACAAAAATTTTCACAAATCTAACATTTTTTTAACCCTGGTAATTCTGAATCTTATGAGATTACATGCGGAGGTGTGCAAAGTAACCCTAAACAACTTCTATCCAGTTGAAGTTCAGCTATTTTTATTAATTTTAGATGCCTAAGATGAACAAACGGACAGTTGGTGCAAGAAAATATAAAGACTACACAAATGAGCAATTTATGTAGATGCTGTTAAATTCGACACTAGGAAAACACAGCTGGTAAGTACGACGGAAGGAGAAGGCCTGCATTCGGCAGAACCAACAGTATTTTCTCCCAAGGAGGAAAAAAAATGTTAAATGTAGACTTCATGTGTCTTTTTCTTCAACGACATCCTGAATTGCCTACAAAATTTGTAGTCAAGATAAAAAGTTCGAGCAGCGGAAGATGAAGACGTTTTGATGAAATATATCGCTAATCTCTCAACCACTTTGGATGGCGCTCCTCCACAAAACATTTTCAAATTACGACGAGGCTAACCTTATAGGTAATCCTGGCTCTTGCGGTGACTATTTGCAATACTTCGAAATGCTGCATAACAAAACAGGTGAAGTGCACTCTTCATTTGTGGTGTACAAAGCTGATAATATCTGAAGCACTCAATGTCAAGGTGGACTTACAGGTGCACGATTTACCAGCACTGCCAGCGGTTAATTTGACGGATTGGTATTTAAGGAGTGGTTCTGCTCTCTTATATTTTATTTTTTGAGAAAAAAGACAAAATTAAAGTATTAGTTGGAGATATTCAACATATTCGTCAATGTTATCCAATCCTGTAATAAAAAAACATCCAGATTTGTGTGTTTTCCTCGAAGCGATGCGCATATTACTGAACCTTTCTACGTTGAGTTCTTTAAGACACTAAAATCACCCATGGGAAGAAAAAAGACAAGTAATATTTTCCTATCTTGTTATGGAAGCTTGTGGATGCAATTGCGGAATCAAGCGTCTAAGCTTTAAAATGCCTTCAAAATAATAAAATCCTATAACAACTAACTCTGAGGACAATTTTACGGTATTTCTGGTAAAGGAGTCAAGAGATGTTTTGTGACCTTGGAGTTCGATCCAGCGAAAAAGAGAATTGTCTGTCGCACCAGATCAAAATGTCAACGTTAACGATGTGGAAAACAACGAGCGGACAGAATATTCTATTGCAGGTTTATCTATTTGAACAAAGACTAGAAAAAAAATACGAAAATGTCGAAAAAGAAACAATATGATGCTATCGACGATGAAGAAGAAACCGGTCATTTTTCTTGTGATGACATGATAAACCAGAAAGCTTCAGGGACAGAAAAGATGATTTCTTAGCTCAATTAATTCATCCAAATTGAGTATGTATTCCTAATGAAAGAAGTGTGTGTACACATGATTTACCTTCACGAAGGTGAAATATTTCCAGACATAATTTTTGAAGTGAATGAAGCATGTGACGTCATTAGAGCAATGAGAAAAATGAGAAAGATGTGGAAATGGCCAAATAAAATACAAGAGGAGTCAGTTAATGCATGAGGTAACGTATTCCCTCTCACTAATGAGTCTAAAAAAAATCAGTAAAACTCGTGAACTTTTTACTGTTCCCGAACTCTCAGACGTACATTTGTTAGCTTTTCATTTAAAAATAATGAAATTAAAAACTTAGGGAGATGGTTGTCAATTGCTTTACATTCGGTCAAAAATGGCCAAAAGTAGATAATACTTTCTACGTGAATGAAGCATTAAAACTAATAGGCAACTGAAACTGTACCTACCTATGCTAAGTTATTTTGCCCAGAGATGCTTAGACATACTAAATCTATAAGGTCTTATTGGCTATATAAAGTAATTGGTCCCCAATGTAACGTTGCAGAGTGAAGAATGAGCAAAACTAATGTTCCAGCCAAAGCAAACTGGCAAGTGAAAATAAATGTGCGGAAAGGTTTTTAAGTTCAAAGCTGTTTTCGGTGTAATAGAAACGCAAGGATTTGATAGATGTGCAAAATGATCGTACCTACCTCGTAACACAATTTAAAAAAAAAAATTAAAATCTTTAGAAACAAAAATTAACTATGTAAGCATGTTGCTTACATTAGTACAAAGCGATTAACATGTCTGATATTAGTATATCAATTTCCAACGAAGCTATGGCTAAAAGTCTATAAAAACATAAAAAAGTGTGCAAGTAGCTTAGCGCAGCGGTACCTTCAATTTTTAATATGTTAAGCGCCAAGGAGTAATTTCAAAATTGTTCGTTTTGGACCAATGGCGTAATAAGGAGAATATTATGAAAAAAAAAATGTAAAATATGTTTATTTTTTAACTGTTATTATAAGTTTTTTTGGATTATTTTTTAACTGTTGGTTCCATAGCGTGGTCTAGAAAGCTCAAAACCGTTACGATGGACCGTTGGTCCCTACCAATCTAGCTTGTGTTTCTGTCGCCCGCGAAGGCCAGGCTTCGGTAGTCATCTTAGCCTGTTTATTTATTTGTAAAAGTAGTAAAGTTTTGTGAACAATGCGAAGGAAAACCTTTGTTTTTTCATATGCACAGAAATAACCAAAGTTTTTCATAAACTGCACAGAAATAACCAAAGTTTTTCCCTTTTTTCGCAAAAAGAAACCCACTAAGTACATATTTAGGATTGTTTTTTGCTCTTTGGTTTAATATAAAATAATGTATGTTAAAATAAATATTTTGCTAATCATGAAACGTGATATATTTTTCTACCCTTTATATAATTATGGACCATAACTATATGGGTATATATAAATGATAAATGGAGATCAATAATTTTTTTACTTGACACAGGACTGTGATGGTCCTTCTAGCTACTAAAAACGCTTAAAAATGGGACCAAGCTGTCGACATTTACAATTTTATTGTATTGTAGGTCCCATCGGCTCAACAAGGCCGTTTGAGCCAAAACTGTTGTTGGTCCCATGGGACTGTCATGGCGCTAAACGTGTTAAGGTTTAGGAAATATTGATTTTATTACAATTGTTGCAAGCGAGAGTAAAATTGTGAAACTTTTAAAAGACGTTTGTATATACAGGATGATTCACGTAGATGGCTAATTAGAACGATGTCAAGAACGAATTGTTTTAATTTATAGAGCGGTGTAAAAGCTGATAATGCACCATTTAAAAAATGTTTTCAACCACGCAGTTACCAGATCTGTCAGATATTCACAGCAAATGCGTGATTTTAAATGAAACCTCTGTTATAGCATTAAATATTAGGGCTCTACCTAAAATTCTAAGCCTATCATACCATATCCGCAAAACTATTACCTAGGAGACAAAAAGAAATTAGCTCGAGCTTTTAAATGATTTGGATACGTACAAAGAGAAAATGGATGAATATGAAAAAAATGATGTGCATTTGATACATTAATTTTTAAATGGATTTTTTTTTAAGTTAAGATAGAAAGGTACGTAGATCTGGGGACGATGTGTCGTCGGCAATATTTTTAAAATATGTATTATTTCCTTTAACACCCCTCAGAAGAACCTCAAAAAGGTTAAAATGAGTCATTCTTGACGTGTATCTAATATGTGGGGGAGTGTTGTCAGGGAGTATTACAGGTCCATTCCATATTCCTGATTTTTGCTAATTTTATTCAAAGAGTTAAAGGTATTGTTGATTTACAGGGATATCGAAGTGAACATGAAGGAAGATCCAGACGACCTCAGAATATGCAGATTAGAGAAGAAATGTTACAATCATTTTTATTCCTTTCACTTGCAATGTGTCCCTGCACTACAATTTGAAACCACATCTGCAGAGTTCAGTTCTGTGTAACAACTTCAAGGAAAAAAAAACTTTACAAAAAAAAATTATAACTATGGACAAGGCGATATTCACCCGTTATTAATTCAACAAGTTAGGCAACAGGCATGTTTGATCTGTTGAAAATGTCCATGCTATTCGGAGAACATCTTTTCAGCACTATCTTTCTATAAATACGTGAGTAACAACTATTGTGAATCGCAGAATGGTTTTGTATTAATTAATCAAACTCGTAAATATACGGTCGACGGAAAATTGTATTAATTCCTTTTAAGAGAAAAGTTAATTCATCTCTAAAACAAATAGCTTTCTTCAATATTCAGTTACCTAGCCGTGACAACAGTTCCCATAATTAAATTCTTCTATTATAATTGCTTTCGAAAAGTCTTTGGTGAATTTTCATAGTAGTAAAATTACTTGTTTAAGCAACTTCGGGAATCTGTTGCATTCGCAGATGGCGGATTAAATGAACAAATACTATTGTAAGGAAATTTATGATGACTGTTTCCAAAGACTTCTTCATGTTCAACATTTTGCTTATGGAATATGCAAGGAAAAATACTAAACGAATGAGCTCCAAGTAAGAACATACTATAAAGTTCATTGAGACTGTGAAGGCAAGCTATTAGTTGTTTTAAAGGTTTTAACGAGTATTATTTCGTCAAATCACGTCCGTTGGGTCGATAGTATCAAAAGATATTGATCATTTGCAATATAATGTCACTGTTCATTCTGCCTGCCTGACAGGCATATCTAAGGTATTATAAACGACTGTATTTAAAATAATTTTTCCCACCCCTTACTTTAGACTTTATACGACATCCACCGAATACTGTCCGAACCACAAAAGGGACGTTACAAGAAACTGTAGCAGAATATTTCCCTATATAATTAATTATCACAGAAGCATGGAACAAAGTCAACAGCTCGTCATTAAGATATTCTCAACATTTTGAAAGTTTCGCGACACCATTTCAAAGTTTCGTCATTATTGCTATATTAGTGGCGCTTCTATTGAGAACTGGGTTCTGGGTTAATTGTTTTCAGCCGGGCAAACACGGCGATATGCATCTAAAACTTTGAGTAGCAACTGCAGGATCCGGCGATACTGAAAAATAGTTTCGATAAACTTAATGAAGCTAGTTTTTATA
>MU183094.1:39865-80374 GCA_016904865.1 Pissodes strobi | reverse complement strand
ATATGGCTTTCTTGGTAGTCAAAAGATATTGTTTGGGTTTTTGCAGCATTAAATTGGACTCGAAACTAATAAATCTCGGTTGATGGTAAATGTGTTTCTGATTTACATTGTAGGACAAGGGTACTGCCAACTGCAAAACTGTAATCAGGCTTATTGGTTTCGGTTAGCTGGTCATTAATATAGATGAGGAGCAGAATTGGAGAAAGTATTGCGCCTTGAGGCGCTTTCGCATTTTTGGTGAATGTGTCTGAAATGTGTCCATCAATTGCAACGTGAAGAGATCGGTTCTTAAGGAAACTGGCAAGCCAGCTGCAAGAACAATCCAATGCGTCATACCAAACTCTGTCGAATAAAGGTTATCGCTAATTATTCTGTTGGTCTCGATCTACTTGAGTAGTTGCTAATCGACTACCCTTTCCATGACTTTGGAAATTATTGGAAGCAAAGCAATTGGACAACAGTTTGATGGCGTTTGGTAATATACACCTTGTGGTAGATGTAGATGTATTATAATAATATAAGAAATGTATTTAGGATTAATTAAAGTAAATTAGTAACATACAGTAAATTATAATGTGTAAGATCTAACTATATAGGTTAGTAATAACTTGCGTCAGGCATATTATTATTATCGGAGAATATATTGCTATGCTAATATAAATAATCATTCTAAACATGTACTCAATTTGGGATTTTAATAGAACAGAATTGTTTTTGATATAAAACGAGACTGACCTTAATTTATTGAACTGCCCCAAGTCCTGATATATTACATGCCGATCCTGCCGAAAAAAAATGGAAAATGCGGCGGAAAATAATTGGAAATTGTAAGAAAATTCCAAGAGGTCCAGATGGGGAAAACTCAATCAAAGGAAGATATTGTAATGGCGCAAGCTGGTAATAGCGGTGGCCAGACAACAGAGACGTAGTCACAATTCTAGTTTTACTTTTAGCTATAGTGTGCATTGTTGGTTTATGTATCTGTCAATGTAAGAAGATATTGGAAAGGAAAAGGACAAAAATAGCAAGAAGCAGGGAACAAACCTAGAAAGATGATGGAAATGGTAATGGAATGTGACGTCAGTACCAGACGAATTTATATACTTATTGGAGGAAGAAATTTAAATAAAGACAGTTTGGAAAGAAGAAAAAATGCAAAATATGTTAGCAGTAAGTCAGTTAAGTTAGATAAAATTAAGTCAGAGCTAGATTGTTGTAAAGAAAAGTTTAATGTAGGTCAGCATGACCCAAAATTAATAGCTAAAGTTAAGCAATGTGTAAAGGAAATAGAACAAGTTTTAAGTGCAAGTCAGATTACGTTAGATTCTCGTTTATTAGAGGTAGGAGAACTGGATTCCTCCGGGTCTGACAGTGAATTTTTCTATCCAAATGAGCAAGTAAATTTACCTACGAAAGAAATAATGAGTGAAAAGTTCGAGTCAAGTCAAGCCTATTGCCCGTATTGAACGGCTCCGAACTTATCACCAAACAGTTGGTTGACTCTATGATGCACTCTTGGATCAGGCATGGAAAAGGTTGTTAACTACATATGTGCTAAAAACACGTCTATCTGAAGGGGCACAATTGAGATAAAAATCGGAGTATGCTAGTAACGATATTTTAGTTCAGGATATTAAGTCAAATTTTATTTTAAAAAAATCCCCAGCAATCCTGCCTGTAAAACTTAATTCAGCTTAGCAACGTGGAAAATCTGTAGAAGAGTTCGGTAAATCGATTGAGGAGATGTTGGTCGATCTAACAATTTCACAAGCAAATGGTGACTCTAACACTGCTGATATTCTTAGACCAATCAACGAAAAAATTGCGATTAATTCGTTTGCAAACGGGTTACAAAACAACGACTTGCGCACTATAATTAATCTCAAAATTTCCAGTCACTGAGCGACGCTATTAAGGGCGCAAAGGATGAGGAACTAACATATGACATACCTAAACCTTTATTTGATATTAAAACAGAGTTTTATTTACAATACCGAAACAGAATTTTTGCACTCAACGCGCGTTTCGCTAACCATGTTAGCATCATCAGGAGATGATTAAGTCCTTTTTAATTTTTTTAATTTTAATTATCTCCTGATTAGCATCATCAGGTTAGCGAAACGCGCGCGAGTGCAAAAATTCTGTTTCGGTATTGTGGATAAAACTCTGTTTTAGTGCATTTTGCCGAAGGCATAGCCTAAAGAAGAATAGCCGCGACACTCGGCTCGTTTAGTGGGGTACGGAATCAAATTTTCTCCCTGAAGCTCACTGAAGCGAGCACACTACGCAGTTGGAACTCGATGCCAATCATACGCGCTTACCTGGGCCGGAGTGCAATAAATTTTCATAGGAATTAAAATTGAAAAAGATTTGTTGTTTGGGTAAATAGACTATCGTTATGTGTATATATTCTTTTGTTTGTATGTTATATAAATAAGTTAATGTTTTTGTGTTAAAATGGGAAAAGGACGGCAGAGTTGTGCAGCTAGTTAGTTTGTTTATTTAAACTTAAATTTGATCATAAGGTATCGGAATCGGTTCAAATGATTAAAATAAATTGGAACTAACTGAAACTAACCGAAAGTTAATTGAACGACTAATCAAAGCTAGCCAAAAGTAACCATAAGCACCAAAACAGGCTAAAACCAAAGAATATTATATGCTATCGTAGTAGAATATTCTTTGCTAAAACGTATCGTAACAGGTTACAAATATTAAAGTAAGTTAAAACTAACCAAAAACTTTAAATTTGCTTATAACGTATAGGAACCGATTCAAATGATTAAAATAAATTGGAACTAACTGAAAGTAACCGAAAGTTGATTGAATGACTAACCAAAAGTAACTAATAGCACCAAAACGGGCTAAAACGTATCGGAACAGATTAAAAATGTTAAAGCAAATTAAAACTAACCCAAATTAACCGAATATTGGCAAGTAACCAAAGACATTAAAATTGGTTATAAGGTATCGGAACCGGTTCAAATGACTAAAATAAATTGGAACTAAGTGAAAGTTATCGAAAGTTGACTGAATGACTAACCAAAAGTAAGTAAAAGCACCAAAACGGTCTAATACGTATCGGAACAGATTAAAAATACTAAAGTAAGATAAAACTAACCCAAATTAGCCGAATTTTGGCGACTAACCGAAAGTAATCAAAAACTTTAAAATTAGTTATAGCGTATCGGAACCGGTTCAAATGATTAAAATAAATTAAAACTAACTGAAATGAACCCAAAGTCGATTGATCGACTTGCCAAAACTAACCAAAAGGGCTAAAACGTATCGTAACAGATTAAAAATATTAAAGTAAGTTGAAACTAACCCAAATTAACCGAATTTTGGCGACTAATCTAAATTAATTAAAAACATTTAAATTGGTAATAACGTATCGGAACCGGATCAAATGACTAAAATAAATTAAAACTAACTGAAACTAACCGAAAATCGATTGAACGACTAACCAAAAGGGCTAAAACGTATCGTAACAGATTAAAAATATCAAAGTAAGTTGAAATTGATTAAAAACATTTAAATTGGTTATATCGTATCGGAACCGGTTCAAATAACTAAAATAAATTGGAACTAATTGAAAGTAGCCAAAATTTGATCGAAAGACTAACCAAAACAAACCAAAAGTAACTAAAAGTACCAAAACGGGCTAAAACGTATCGGAATAATTTGAAAATATTGAAGTAAGTTAAAACTAATCCAGATTAATTCAATTTTGGCGACTATCCTAAACACTAAAATTGGTAATAACGTATCGGAACCGAAAGTAATCGAAAGTTGATTGAACGACCCAATTTTGGCGACTAATCAAAACTAACCAAAAACATTAAAATTGGTTATAATGTATCGGCACCGGTTCAAATGACTAAAATAAATTAAAACTAAACGAAAGCTGATTGAACTAACCCAAACTAACCAAAACGGACTAAAACATATCGGAATAGGTTACAAAATTTAAAGAGCCCAAAAATAATCGAAAATTAATAATATGGAAATATATATGTACACACATTTTATAGAAATAACATATTTCTAATTTTTTTATTAGTCTTACAACCATTTCATCATTTAGCTATGTTGATTTTAGTTTGACAATATTTTTGAATTATATTTCAATATAAATGGTCTTAAAAGAGCGGGACATATTTTCCGATTTTCGAATTCTTCTAAAAATTCTAGATATATTTCATGTAGCATATCGAATAGCATTCCTTACATTTAAATGCAACTGTTTTCAAACAGTAACTTTGAAATTGTTGTAACTTTAAACCCCTGTAGAATTTGATCGGTTTAACTTAGAGCGAAACGATTTGCATCTTCTTATCTTAGTTATTTAGTATCTATCTATAAATACCAAATTTTCTGTTTGGTGGGGAGTATTTTCCAGGTTGTGGTTATGTGGAAGATAAGAAAGTGCAAAACATTTCGTTTGACAATAAACAGTTCGGATTCTACAATAAAGGTGTAAGTCTCGAAAACATTGTTTTTGCTGGTTGTTTTTCGTAAAAGTCGATCGTTATCCAGATATGTCCATTATTTCAGATTTGATCAGCACCTTGATAGCATTTTGATTCGCTGTAACTTTTTTGTTTTTAAAGATATCAAGGTAAACAAAAAAGCAAAATGTAGGGTTGGTAGCCAAGTTTTTTTCTAGGTTAAACATAAAACAAAACACTAACAATTTTCTGACATAAAAGCCTACTATATATTTTTTTTTAAATAGAACACCCTGTATATTACTACATTTTTGGACTCTCTAGTGAAATCTAAACACATGTCGTGTATAATATCCTATACCTATCTTTAGCTGTTTACGAAATATTGACAGTTAAAAGTCGGGCATTTTGACATTTTGACAGGCTTTAAAATCTAAACCGCACGAGTTCAAAGAAAACTGTTTGCACATCTCTATCTTGGGTTCTCATAAGCTATCGAATGACAGTGACTTTGAATTTAACCGGAGGTTTAAAAGTTTCAACTGTCAATATTTCGTAAACACCTAAAGATAGATATAGGATATTATACACGAAATGTGTTTAGATTTCTCTAGAGAGTCCAAAAATGTAGTAATATACGGGGTGTTCAATTTAAAAAAAATATAGAGTAGGCTGATATGTCAGAAAATCGTTAGTGCTTTGTTTTATATGTAACTTAGAAAAAAACTTGGCTACCAACCCTACATTTTGCTTTTTTTGTTTACCTTGATATTTTTAAAAACAAAAAAGTTACAGCGAATCAAAATGTTATCAAGATAAATTGAACGCACGGTACATGTTGCACCGATTTAGCGTAATTGTGCACTTCATGCATAAACTAGTTCGTGAACTATAGCCAGATCAAAAATTTACTTTCATTTCACCATCTGGATAATATTTTTATCTAATGAATAAAATGAAAAAGCTGTTACGAGAAAATATGCAAAATCGTACATAATAAATTGTGCAGGTTGCTAAGAATCTATATAAAACAAAATTTTGTACTTAAATAAGATCTTTAGAACAACTAGATAAATCAAAATTTTTGAAATTATTATTGCAGATCTTCACAAGTTCGTCTAAAACCGTAACTACTTGTGCAATATAATCTCTCATATAAAAAAAACTTTTGTTGTGTATAGATCTTGTTGATATTTGAAGATTATCTTGGAGCTTATATTCTATTATAGTTATATTCATTTCAGTTTATTTCAATTTCAATTTATTATATTATTATGTGTGTTATAACGTTAAAAAATAAATAATTTTCTACATAAATGAGTTGTTTTATTGACCGTAATTTATCAAAATAATATGTAACTCAATTATATTTTTCTTTAGGTAATTGACTTTTCTTTCAAGAATGCTGTAGGTACTTACTACAAGTAATCTACATTCGCCATTCTTAATTTCATTTCAAAAGACATTTTTAAATATTTCTTTCAGGTGTAATGTTTAAATAAATATCCGGCTCGCTTTATGCAGTTTTTTGGATTGTTAAAAAATTGGTTATTCTCTACTCGAAATAAGCAGTATTTTATAAATCATATGTTTTGTAGCGAAAGTTTAAATAAAATAATGGGGGAGAGTAACAATTTTAGTATATAAAGTCCCAAAAAATTTGAGTACGGCTCACTTCACTAAAGATTGCCGTGGGGTTGACGTCAAGTTAGATTTATTTATTTCCTCCCCACTACATAGTGATAAAGTTGGTCCTCGCTTGTCAAAGGTGCCGCGCTTAAGTGTCGCAGGTATATTCTTCTTTAGGCTATGCCGAAGGTTCAAAACCCCAACACAGACTTTATTTGATATGCGAGGAAATATTAAATCTTTTCGAGGACAAGCAAATTTTGGGGGACAATTTAGGCACCGGGGTGCACCAGCACAATGTTTTAGTTCTAGGGGCAGCTTCCGGTATCGTGGTAATGCGGGTTTCGCCAAAATTTTAATACACAGGGGTACAATCGTAATCAGTCCAGTCACTTCTGGGGAAGTTTTAATGCGGGTAGAAATTTCTCCAGAAATGGTGGAAGTAGGGGTAGAAATTATTTTCTAAGTAGTGGCGAACGCCCACATTTAAATAATATAGAGAATAAAGACACATCAGCTGACATGTTTTTTCGTTCCTGACGAACAATATATAGCAACCAAAAATGAGTTAAATTATATCAACGCTAGATATAAATATAAAAATTTAAAGCTTTTAATCCGCACAGGAGCATCTATGTGTCCTATTTAAAAATCGTGTTGACAAACTTAAAAATGTAGATTACTCGAAACACATCAAAATACATGGCATTTCAGGGTCAACGATTTTTCAAGCCTGCGTGAGCGTTGATTTGCAACTAAATGAAAACACAGAAGTGTGTATCGGCTTTTTGCTGATAGATTCTTTTGGTGACGATTATAATGGAGTGCTAGGTTCAGATTTTTTCATACACTACTCAACAAAAATTGATTTTGAAAAAATTACTTTTTCCTTTTGGATAAATAATGAAAAAATATGTATACCGATGAGGTCAAAACATGAACAAATTCTATCCATTCCTGCAAGATGTAAAATTATTAAATACTTTGACATTCGCACATCAAGATTGCATTGTTTTAGCAGAAGAAGTATCCGCAGGAATTTTTGTGGCTAGTGCCGCAACTAGACCAAAACTCAATAAAATTCCTGTTCGAATTTTGTATGTGCGCGAAAATGACGTACAGTTAAAAAATGTTACACCAAAACCAAGGTCACTTAGGTCAAAGTCTGCAGTTTCAGCACTACAGACAAAACTGTTGACAGAATAGAAGCCATTTTAAGCATGTTGAAACTTGATCACTTACAAAAACCCGAAAAATATTCAATTCAAAAAATTTGTTCAAAATATTCAGATGTTTTTTTAATTAAAGGGAGACCCTTTTGCGACCACAAACATTTATAAACAAAAAAGTCATTTACAGTCTACTAAGGCACCTGTATATGTTAAACCGTACAGGTTGCCACATGTTCATAAGGCAGAAGTAAATAGACAAGTTAATGACATGCTGAAAAACGGTATAATCGCAGAGGCCAAGTCACGTGGTCCTCGGCCTTATTAGTAGTACCCCAGATAACCCAACTACAGATCCGAAAGCGCATGAAATATCGAATCTCGTTTTATGAACGCGAGTTGAATTGCCCGCACAAAGTAGTTTTAAACCTGCGGCTGGCAATTAGTAAAAGACTGGCCGCACCAATAACCAATTTTATTTATGTATATGTGAGTATCATTATGGTATATTGTGCAACAAGTGCTGAAAATAAGACTTTTCACACGAATGAGACAGTATGGTGACGCAATCCGTAGGCGAGTGTCATAAAGTCTCATGATTATAACGTATCGGAACCGGCTCAAATAAGTAAAATAAGTTAAGAATAAGTGACACTAACCGAAAAATGATTGGACGACTAACCCAAATTAACCAAGTCTATTAAAATTGATTATAACCTATAGGAACCGGCTCAAATAAGTAAAAGAGGTTAAGAATAAGTGAAACTAACCGAAAGTTGATTGGGCGACTACCCCAAATTAATCAAGTCTATTAAAATTTATTATAACGTATCGGAACCGGCTCAAATAAGTAAAATAAGTTTAGACTAAGTGAAGCTAACCGAAAGTGGATTGGACGACTAACCAAAACTAATAAAATTGATTATTGAAGTGAAACTTCTTAACGCGCGCCTCGAGTAAAATTTGAAGGTCGCGACATGGCGAGAGGTCGCGAAAAAGCGTTACGATATTTTATTGTGATATCTTTGTTAGGTTACAAAAAAAAATATGGAGTTTGCTATATTACCTTGTCAAAACACTAGCAAAACTTTTATGAAGAATATTTTCTTCTTTTAGGCCTTCCCTTTTTGTTAATTGAGTGGTATATTTAAAACAAAAACTAGTTTGTAATTTACCCTCACAGATAACACGACAAATTGATCCTTTATACAACTTTAATAGCTATCCGCTAGAGTTAAAGTTCAGGTTGCAACAGGCACAAGCGGAGGCAAGGGATAATTTGAACCAGGAAATTTTTTTTTATGAAAAACGAGGTAGGAACTAAAATGGAAGCGGAAGCTCCAAATATCCTGATACGAATAGGACATAAGGTTAAGGAAGTACATAAAAATAGAATTAAGCCATATTTTGAAAGATAGATTATGTTAAGAGTAACAGAATTTTATAGATATATGATTAGTCTTTTTTGTTGATGTTTTTTTTTTGTTTGCGTAAGAGGTGTGGTAGATGTAGATGTATTATAATAATATAAGAAACATATTTAGGATTAATTAAAGTAAATTAGTAACATACAGTACATCATAATGTGTAAGATCTAACTAGGTTAGTAATGACTTGCGTCAGGCATATTATGTTTATCGGAGAATATATTGTTATGCTAATATAAATAATCATCGTAAACATGTACTCAATTTGGGATTTTAATAGAACAGAATGATTTTTGATACAAAACGAGACTGGCTTTAATTTATTGAACTGCCCCAAGTCCCTACACATTACTGCACTTATTATTTATGTTACAGAAAAGTATTTTTACCAACATAGCCAAATTGCAATACGTTTGATTCGGCTCCTTAAAAAAATGGATTTAGATGCATAACAATTTTACAGAAAAGTTTTGTGCGAATCATACAATATACGCCTAAAGCGCAACTTCCTGGGAAAACTGATAGAATACCTTAATAAAGGCCGCAATATAATTTATATGAACGAAACCTATACTCATAGTAGTCATCAAAGACATTTAAACTGAAGAGATGGGACAAATGGTTCTTTGTTTTCCCCCAACATTGAGGCACATTCTATGGTCGATAGATGTAGCGTTGCCAAATTTTAAGTTTACGAGTTACTGTACATACTTTTTTCATATTAAATTATAACACTAAATAGTTATTTTCCCCATTTCTGATTCATCAAAAAACGGTTCTGAAGTTCTTACATGCCAATCTGGCAATGCCGCTTCCATTGGTTCCGCCTTGTTTTACCCCCAAAATATTTATAGTATGCACGTAGTAAAGTAAGTGCACCAATAGTTTGAGAGCATTGGAGGTCGACGACCGACGGCTTTTCCCCATTCGAAGTATACTAACTTGGTAACGTTTCAAAACCAGTGAAGGCACTGCTGTAAATATGTTTATCTACTTTAATTATATTATATACCTACCTAATACGGGTACTTATTAATACAATAGCTTTATCGAAATACCCTAACAATTTACTGGTTTAGCAAATCTAAATAAACCAATTACAATTGCCAATACTCTAGATTTAATCTTTTTTTCTAGATATACCAGTTTATTTAGGAGATTTTTTTCAGTGATAGTAGCATTTATAATGAAATGAAAATATATTTTTAATAGGTATTTAATAGAAGAAAATAGTTATTAAGCTACTTCTTGAATATGTCATTAACCAGATATTTGTCATATTTATATGTTTTTAAATAAAATTTGTATGCTTCAGTTCCTTTTTATTTGTCTCAAAAATAATGATAAGCAATTTATTTTTGAGAATTTAATCGAATTAGCCTTTACTTGATGGAGATCCGTAACTAAGAACCACTTAAATAAGTAAACCACTTAAAGATTTCCACTAACTTTATTTAAACATGACACGTGTTTCGACGGTAACGTCTTTTTCAAATGTGAATAGATACACTAAAATATGCAAAATTTAGCATATTTTAGTGTATCTATTCACATTTGAAAAAGACGTTACCGTCGAAACACGTGTCATGTTTAAATAAAGTTAGTGGAAATCTTTAAGTGGTTTACTTATTTAAGTGGTTCTTAATTTATTTTTAGGCTAGCAGTGGTATGATTTAATGTTTCGTTTAACCATTGAGAGCAGAAAAACACTATGTGTCACAAAAACGTTTAAATCGGGATAAAATTGCGTATTTTTGGTATCTCAAAAATTTTGTGTTCAAATTTGAAATTATTCAGGAAATAAGTTTTCGGAAATTTTATTTCATTATTAGCTGCTGAATAGTATATTATGCAATGACCATTCATTGCAAATGTAAGTTGATTATACTTTTTTCTACGACTGCCCTGAAAATAGACAAAAACGCACTAACAACTGCTCTTGAAAACTGGACATTTCAAACATCGTGTGAAAAGTATACTGTGCACACGGCGTGTGCAAAGTATACTTTTCACACGCTTATTCGGGTATTTAGATTAAAGGGCTTCGTCTCCGTTTTAGAGCTTCGCCCTCAAAGGTCCCATTACCAGATCTCTAAAAAAGGGGGCTCAATTATAGGGCTTCACCCTCCGGGAGCCCCTTTTTGCAAAACTGTGGAAAATGGAACTCTCATACCAGGGGCCCCTTTTTGACTTGGGGCCCCATTTTAGGGCTTCGCCCCAGGGGGCTCCATTCCTAAATCTGTAAAAAATGGGACTCCCGTACCATAGGCCCCATTCTAGGGTTTCGACCCCTGGGGCCCCATTCTAGGGCTTCGCCCTCGGAGCCTCTTTTTCAAAATATTTGGAAAATAGGGACCCCACACCGGTGGCCCCATTTTAGGACTGTGCCCCTAGTTATAGTTTAGCGAGAATCTCTTACTCACGTAGCTTCTTTCATTAGGAATAAAATATTTTGATAAATCAATAATAAAAATGTTTCCCATATAACATGTAATTTTCTACCACACTCCCAGTGGGGCACCCTGTATGTAGCAGTCGTAGAAAAAGTATAGTGTGCTACACGTGCTGAAAAGACTTTTCACACTCACGAGACTTTATGACGCTCGCTTACGGCTCGTGTCACCAAACTGTCTCATTCGTGTGAAAAGTCTTATTTTCAGCACTTGTTGCACAATATACTATTTCTATTTTGGTATTGTAACGAAGTTACTATATTTTTAGGGGAATGGTATGCACTACGGATTAACTTTCTTACTTTACGTGCTATTAACATCATTCTTTTTCATAAAATATAATTTAAATATGCTAAATTCAATTCTATAAAATATTCCGTCGCGAAAAGAAGGGAAATCGGTTTTCACTTTTCCGTAGTTCTCGTGCAGTACCAGTAGAACGTCGCGATCTCCGTCGCATCACGCTGCGCGTGAGGTCCCCACCTATCGGCCGGCCGATGACGCGATCGCGGCGATCCCCACTACGGGTCGAGCTAACAAAACCGGGCCGCATCGCGCTAAACAGGGAGTACCCACCCGGGGTTCTCGAGGCAGTGAGTCCGGAGTCGAGTCAATCGGCAGTCGAGAGGCAGTCTAGTCCGCAGCCTGGCACCGAGCAAGCAGCATACCCCACCAGTAGGAGACACCGCCGACCAAGCCCAGCTCCAGACAAACCGGGAAGGACCGACCGATCGAGCAGGTAAATATCCATCGTACCGTATTCCTGGTCCGCGATCCTTTCCCTATTGGCAAGTGGAGTAATCCCGGCCATCCTGCCTTGGCAAGCGGAGTAATCCCGGCCTACCGTAGTATTCCCGGCTCCCCTATTGGCAAGCGGAGTAATCCCGGCCATCCTGCCTTGGCAAGTGGAGTAATCCCGGCCATCCCTATTGGCAAGTGGAGTAATCCCGGCCATCCCTGCTTGACAATCCCGGTTGGCAAGCGGAGTAATCCCGGCCATCCTTCCGTAATAATCCCGGCTCCCCTATTGGCAAGCGGAGTAATCCCGGCCATCCTGGCTTGGCAAGTGGAGTAATCCCGGCTAAGTATCCTTCCAAACTAAGTCCATCCAGGCTTCACGTCCAAGTTAGGGAACCGTTCTGCTGAACCGACCGTGTCATAGAGCTGGAGCTACTGAGAACCGTATACCGTATTTATCGTAGGGCTTCCGTACCGTATCTACTGCCACACGTACCGTAGGGCTTCCGGACCGCTACAGTTCACCGTATCTGCTACCGCACTTACCGTAGGGCTTCCGTATCGCTACCGTTTACCGTGTTTATTGCCATATTTACCGTAGGGCTTCCGTACCGCTACCGTTTAACGTAATTGCTAACATACTTACCGTGGGGCTTCCGCACCGCTACAGTCTACCGCGCGACTAGAGATTTCGATTATTTTACTACCGTTTGAGTTTTCTTACATATTACCGGGTTGGGTCGCTTAGAATAAGTTGTCCGATACTTTTAGCTATAAGGAAGTTAGGTTTATACTTACTGTCGGATAAACACGACCATTATTTTGTTTACACGGAGTGTTTCATTTACCAGGGACCGATTCCGGTCATTTAAAAACCAAACCTTGGACAACCGTTTCTCCACTGTCTAAAGGCTACCCGATAGGCGAACAGCGATCCCCTTTGTCGCTGTAAATTTTAAAGGGGTGGCGCCCGAGAAAACCGAAATACAGGAGGTCGCAAAAAGTAAGTAAAGGGCGCCGTTACAGTATCATAAAGAAGTATTTTCGATACGCAAAGTAGTGTCGAAAAGAAGCTCTTTTCGACACTATTTTTGATGACTGGTTGCTATGATATTAACAAAATTGTTCAATGTCAAAGCTCACTAGCAAAAATTTCGACACCGTTTTGAATGGGATTCCTAATAATACAGACGTCAAAAGTGACAAGATGGCCGTCCAACTTTTGATCGCGACTTGAATAAATTAATGTTTTTCATTAAAAAACGTGCAAAATAGCACTCTTCGCCCAGTTTTGTTTGGTTTCAAATGGACGTTTTAAAGCCTGAATTTGTGCGACGCGACGCGACGTGTAGCTTTTTTGTATTTCGTGAGTGATTTCCTATAAATATTTTTTATAAACTTTATATCAAAGTAACGATGGTCTTGCGGTGTGAGGTATGCAAAATCTCCAGCTATTATCATCCGAACCTGAGTTTCCACAAGTAAGTAAAAGTAAATGAAACACAGTAGTACAGTGGGCACCATTTTGTGATGTGATTAATTAATATTTTATAATACTTACCTATGTATGTGATATTAATGGATAATCTGATATGTTTGCAGTCATTTACCAACCTCTATTAAATCATTTTTGAAGTGAATACTTCTTTGGTTTCATGACAGTGGTTTTTCAAGGACACGGAAAAATTTCGTGACACAGCAAAATAACTATTTTGTGTTAACTAACCTTCAGAACCCATATCTAACCCAAACTAACTCAATCCAACCCACACACTATAAATAAAACATAAATATATTTTAGATAATGCACCGGAATAAATACCATCATTTAAAATTAAACGTATTAACTTTATTAAAATTATTATTATGATGGACTCACATTTTCAAAGTCTACGCCTATGAACTGTCCCTGCTTTCGCTCAGGCGGACGCGGGCAACACTACATTTAGTAGTGGGGACCAAATACAAATGTCTTTGGTAGGGACAAAGTTTGCTCACGGCGAGGATTCGGTCGGGGTAAAAGTTTCTACACGATACATAAAAATATAAGGAGGCGGGACAATCGTTTTGTTGATATTTGATGCAAGATTTCGGATTTTTATGAATGAGTTGCCGGGTCTCTTTAGGTTAAATGTTTTTGATAGTCACGTTCAACATAAAGGCTAGTATGACGACAGTTCCAAAGGCATAGAACGGCTGATTTCAAAAGAGCTAATATTAATTATAATACATGCTAGTGGAGAAAAAGGATTCGTGAACAATGGACAACTTATATTTAAATCAAGTAATTTTAGTTATTTGTTTTTGTAAGGAAACGAGAACCAGAGAAATGATGCTTTTGACATAGAACTTGATATATCATAAATACAATTGAAAATGTTATAAAATTAAAAATTGAGGATTACCATAAATATATGAACCGTATGGGTTTTGCAGTTGCTACCCAATTTGCCTAAATGGTATATCCTCGGTATAGATAATGCCGCATATCATAATGCCTAAATGAAAGAAAATCTGAAGAGAAGCTGGTGCAGAAATTATTAATCTCGTGGATCTTACCGACTATGGATTGCTTTTCTGAGTGTTTTGCACAGAACGCAATAATTTGTGCCTATGTAGGAACGTACTTCTAATTGAAGTGCAAAGCCATAGCAGAGTACAAATAATATCGAGTAGATCCACTCAGCAAAAATCGTTTGATGTTTTTGCATCAAACGCAAAGGCAGCAGCACGGTAAAAAATAAGTTTGTACTCTACCTGCAGCAGCGAGCAGTCTGTGCGGAGAGATTCAAAGAGTATTCGCTGATGCGCTTTAATCGGTTATTATAAGACAATGCGACGCGAAAGTACACAATCTCAGGGCGTTTGCACACTCTCTGTCCCTCGTAGCAAGGCCATAGAAGGCCACGAACCAGATGGATCCGGATTCGCCCCATCGCGTCGCCAAACGCTGTCTGCGAAATTGGAAATTTGTCTCCATTGAACCTACCGTATACCTATTTATACCGTGGCCATAGTTTCCTAACTCAAAACTAACCAAAAGTAACAAAAAGCACCAAAACGGGCTAAAATGTATCGGTACAGATTAAAAATATTAAAGTAAGTTAATCCTAACCCAAATTAACCAAATTTTGGCGACTAACCAAAACCAACCAAAAACAATAAAATTGGTCATAACGTATCGGAACCGGTTCGAATGGCTAAAATAAATTAAAACTAACTGAAATTAACCGAAAGCTGATTAATATAACTTATCGGAACCGGTTCAAATGACTAAAATAAATTGGAACTAACTGAAAGTAACAGAAAGTTGACTGACCTAAAGTAACTAAAAGCACTAAAACGGGCTAAAACGTATCGAAATAGATGAAAAATATTGAAGTAAGTTACAACTAACCCAAATTAACAGAGTTTAGAAGACTAATCGAAAATAACCAAAAGCACTAAAATTGGATATAACGTATCAGAACCGGTTCAAATAACAGAAATAAATTAAAACTAACTGAAATTAACCGGAATTTTATTGAACGACTAACCAAGCTAACCAAAAGTAACCAAAAGCATCAAAAAGGGCTAAATCATTTCGAAACAGATTAAAAATACTAAGGTAAGTTGAAACTAACTTTACTTAATCGAAATTTGGCGACTAACTAAAATTAACCAAAAACATTAAAATTGGTTATAACGTATCGGAACCGGTTCAAATGACTAAGATAAATTAAAACTAACTAAAACTAATCGAAAGCTAATTGAATGACAAACCAAAACTAATCAAAAGTGGCCAAAAGCACCAAAACGGGCTAAAACGTATTGGAATGGGTTACAAAAATTATTAATTTGTTAAATAGAATTTTCGCGACTAACCAAAACTTATCAAAAAGATTAAATTTGATTATGAGGTAAAGGAGTCGGTTCAAATGGCTAAAATAAAGTGGAACTAACTGAAATTAACCGAAAGTTGATTGAAGGACTAGGTGTTATATGCATACGCCTACTCGCATCGTCCGGTGAAAGACCACCCTACCAGATGGGAAGTGCTAAGTGGTTTTTCCGAACCACGTTCCGCTTCCGCGCTGGTGGTTCCGGGTTCCACAGTAGGAATATATGGACATGATGTTGCTTTCAGGATCAAAATATTCCGGAAGTAAACTCCCCGGTCATTCGGATCTAAGGGCGCTGGGTGGCCCTGGGAGCCCTTCATTTCGCATTTTACAGACAGCAAAGATACCGAACCAATTTAGAATCGACTTCTGCAACATAAGATGCTTAAATACAAACATAAATTCGGTACACTAACATCTACAAGCAAATAGACCACACATACTAGCCCTTACAGAAACACAAGTATGTTCTACAACAACAACAGTTAACGACTCCTATCCTGGTTACGACTTACACACCCGATTTAGACATAAGTTCAGAATATGCCTTTTTGTCCGAAGCGAGGAAACACTCGAACAGAACAACCTTGACGTCATGTGGCTCAAGTTCATAGCCAAGGGATTAACCAAGTTAATATGTTGTCTCTATCGCCCTCCGAGCGATAGAGCCTACCAAAGCTTTTTTACAACACTAGCTACCACTTTTGACTCAATACAGGTCGATCACCCCAATTCAGAAATAATCGTTATGGGAGACTTCAATGCCCACAACACCAACTGGCTCAAATATCACATCAAGACTGGCAATGAAGGTAGAGAAGCTGAAGCATTTGCCATCAGCTGCGGGCTTACTCAACTTGTAGACGAGCAAACTCGAATCTCAGAAAGGGGCGAATTCGCCGCCCTCCTGGATCTTTTTCTAACCACCAATCCTGACCAGTAAGTTCGCCATTAGGTACTTCCGACCACAAACTTATTACAACGGTTTGTTAATTGCCACTTCTACAGAAGAATCCACCATTGCCTCGCAAAATCTGGCATTACAATTCTGCCAAGTGGACGATCTAAGGTAGTTTTACCTAGATTTTCCTTGGCTCGACGTCTGCTTTGGCACTGATGACCCGTCAGTCTGCTGCGAAGAATTTACGCAAGTAATCTCCTCAGGAATGGAAGCATACATCCCGAATTCCATCAAGTTACCGTCAAAAGGAAAGCCCTGGTTCGACAGAAGATGCAATAGAGCTGTAGGTAGGAAACAGCAAACCTACAAGAACTGGCAGCAAAATCAGACCGCTGAAAATCGCAATTATTTTGTAGCGAGAAACGAATGCAAACGTGTGATTGACGAGACTAAGGACAAACAAAATCAAAGGAACAGGAATAAACGTTTGCAATGCCCCCGTGTCTCCAGGAATATCTGGTCGGTAGCAAAGGCAGTAAGTAATAACTTTACAAAAATGTCTCTCCCACCTCTGACAGACGAACTTGGCATCACGGCGACTACAGCCAACGAAAAAGCAAACATGCTCGCCAAAATGTTTGTATCGTACTCTACCTTAGACGTCCCCCAAGGCAAGGCTCTCCTCACCATATCGAACATCAACACTACCATGACAGAAGTTAAGTTTCATCACCGTGATATTCGTAAAATCCTTAAATAACTAGATACTACGCTAAAGGCATCGGGACCGGACGGAATACCTGCCATAGTGTTAAAGAACTGCGCCAACGAACTAACATCCGTATTTTCCAGACTTTTTCCTCTGTCTTAACTTACCGAAAAGGGATTTACCAATCTTCCTGGAAAGTCGCTCGAGTGCAACCTGTTTCAAAACGGCAAGAAAACCACGCCCTCAAACCATTGCCCAATTGCCTTGCTTCCAATAATCTCCAAAGACATGGAACATGTAGTCAATCAGCAACTACTCAAGTACCTCGAGAACAACAGAATAATCAGCGATAATCAATAGGGCTTTCGCAAAGAGAGATCGACAGGAGATATATTATGTCACTCATATATGGAGTAGGGCAATTGAGAACTACGGAGATTCTCGAGCGATTGCGTTCGATATTTAGAAGGCATTCGACAGAGTTTGGCATGACGGATGACTCAACAAACTGCCGTTCTTCGGACTGCCAGCCTCTCTCTGCAGCTGGCTTTTCAGTTTCCTTAAGAACCGATCTCTGCACGTTGCAGTTGATGGACACATCTCCGACAGATTCACCATTAACGCGGGCGTGCCTCAGTGCGCAATACTTTCACCAACTCTGTTCCTCATCTATATTAATAACCTGCTGACCGAAACGAATAATCCTGTTTGCAGTTTTGCTGATGACAGTACCCTTGTCTCCCAATTTAGATCAGAAAAACCTTTACCAGCGACTGAGACTTATCACCGCAGACAGAAGCAGATTACAGCAATTATTCAAGACCTGGGGAAAGTTCAAACTTGGGGCGACAGAAATTTGGTCCTGTTCAATGCAGCAAAGACCCAAGCAGCCACGTTTACCAAGAGCATTCCTTTATCCTTGTCAATCGGACTACTGGGTGTCTCGGTCAACAGCAATATGTCTTTGGTATGACCACGTTGCTAACATCGCAAAATCAGCCTTCCAGAAGCTTGGTGCGCTATTTCGCAACAAAAAACTGTATACACTACAGCAGTTGCTCTTATTCTACAAAGCGCAAATAAGACCGTGCTTAGAATATTGCTCACACATCTGGGGTGCCACACCAAAGCACACCCTAAAGCTGCTGGATTTCATTCAGAAGAGAGCTGTGCGTCTCGTCGGCGACCCGGAGTTGACCCGGAATACCCGGAATCTGGTTAGTCTGGAACACCACAGTACATGTGGCCGAGATGTCCCCGTTTTACAGATACTTTCACGGCAGATGTTTCCATGATTTGGCCCGTCTCATCCCGCCCCTGGCATCCCTGCCAGACAGTCACGACAGACGGCAAGAGCGCACCAGTTCGTCTGAACATCGCTAGAACATCGCTTCACAAGAACTCCTTTGTCTGGCGCCCTGCATCTCTGTGGAACTCACTCCCAGGATATCTGTTTCCTCCTAATTACAACATACAACTATTCAAGAACTGTGTCAATCAATATCTTCGCACACACACCGCTCGTCGAGCGCGGTAAAACGAATCGGAACAGGTTAAAAATATAAGAGTAACGTTATGGCTAATTACATATTAATAGATTTTCCTACCTACAAATGGAGGGTAATTTTTTAGGTTTTCATATCTGCACCTTTTTTTATTTATTTTTTTTTAATATGATAATCTTTATTATTAACGTTAAAAATGCATTTCTTTAATAATTAGATGTATTATAAACACCCGTGTTTGTATTTTTACTTATTTAAACTCTGCTTTTAAAAACTATTTGAATTACGACACAATTCACATTTTTGCGTTTTCATTCATCATTTTCAATGTCCCCCCGGTTGCATCTTTACGAAGGACTGTGAATTTTTGTAGGTATTTTGGTCTCGTTGGAAGGGCCGAATTAATTTAAAAAATGAAATACATATTTACGAAAAGCCTTAGAAAATTAATGTAAAACGAGGTACTTACATATCTATTTTTAAGAGTTTTATAAATAGACCCAAGGATCTTAATATCAACTAAATCATTCCTATGAAACAGTTGTACCAGATGCTTTTCCTGCAATTTTTGAAACTTTCTTAAGCCCGTGGAAAATTGATACAATCAGTGGGCTTCAATAATGAATATATGCTACACTAGTAGTTATAGAATCGAAAACAACGTGGTAGGTGACAAATTGATGTAAATTATTTGGACCAAGGTTGTCAAAGAATATATCAAGCATTTACAATAACAGTATTATTTGCTATGGTCACAAAACTGCATCATAAAAAAATAATTAATCCCCAAGGATAAGCAACAGTAAATTTTTTTCTCTCGTCATCGCGTCAGTTGGCATTCGTAAGGTACAGTCGTACCAGATGCTTTTCCTGCAATTTTTGCAAACTTTCTTAAAACAATAATATATTACATAACAAGTGTTGAAGGTACCAGTTTTCAAAGAGTTTCAACGAATAATGTACACTCTTTTTCATATAACCACCTATGAAAATAACATAACCCTCTTTTAAGAAAACGATTAATATCATGCTCGTTCTAAAATCAACTTTTCGGGGCTACTGTTTAAAAATCTGTCTAATCAAATATGATGTCAAGTTGACATTATCTGCCATCTGTTCAAATAGAGTCATATTGAAAATTCCTATATGCTTCAAATAGATCAGATTTAATTTTACCGTCTCTAAAAGATGGTGCAATGATATCTATCACTTAAGCTTACTTTACAGTATGACTTGAACTGCCGCGAAACGATCAGTAGCACACGTACTTTGAACCAACCTATCAGTAGTGTAAATACTCAAATGAATGAGTTCTAAACGTAAGTTAAAAAGATATCTGTGCATGCATGCACCCTCTCCAGAATAATTTACGGTTAGTATATTAATCGCTATATTGCATTGATATCAAGACCTCAGGTTTTACAACCTGTTCTTCCATTTGCCCGACTATTCAAAACAAATGAGGTTTCAGATCTGTCAGATGTTAGTAAACCATGCTAATAAGCAATATAATACATGCGATAAACAGCTACTTTATTCCCCTTATAGATCCAATATAAACTGCTGGCCATTTGCTTTCGAGCAAGGAAAATTTCGCCTAAATTTAAAAGTAAATATTTTCTTAACCAGACATGATATCGACCTACGGTTTTTGATGATCAATAGACTTATCCCGTAAGAAACACATTCCAATGTTGGATTTTTTAAAACTTTCAAAAACTATTATATACAGGGTGAGAAAGAAGACGGTGCTTTTTGCTCCAATTTCAAGAGCATGTAACTTTCACAATAATTTTTTTTAATTTTGTCACTGTACGTCAATTGAATCACTGGTCCAGAGCAAAGAAAGTAGTTTGTCAAATTTTTGATATCTACTTTATTTTAAGAGATATTGATTTTTTTGTAAAACCTTGATTTTTTCAACTTTTTAGTAGCTAGACCCCACTGTGCGTTATATCGTGAAAATTTTATAAGTGATTATCATTATACCTTACGAAAAGCTTTTTTATGTTCAGTAAAAAAATTGTACCTAAATGTTGTGATGTGCAGTGGCGTATTTATAATCACTTATACTATGGTTTATTAGTATCTCACAAATTTTCCCGATTGTTTTGTACTGGAAAGTACTCGCCTCTAGATTAAGCAAGTTTTATCCTTATTTTCTATTTTTTAATATTGCACTGTATCTACATGTATATTTTACAGTGTGTCTAAAAAAAATAAAAAAATTATAATTTTTTAATTTAATTTTTGGAAAATTTGTATTTATTTATTTCTAATACAGCACTATTCCTAAAATCAAACTTGTTTTGAAAACCCTTAAAATTAAATATCACTACTTTGATGTGTTTGATTTTGCGAGCGAGTACTTTCCAATTCCAATACAAAACAATCGTGCAAAATTGTGAGATGCTCATTAACCATAGACATATAGTGATTATAAGTACTGCACATCACAATATTTAGGTACAATTTTTTTACTGAACATATTCAAGCTTCTCGTAAGGTATAATAATCACTTACAAAGTTTGCACGATACAACGCACAGTGCGGTCTAACTACCAAAAAGTTGAAAAAAAACAAGGTTTTACAAAAAAATATGTATCTCTTAAAATATAGCAGATATCAAAAATTTGACAGACTACCTTCTTTGCTATGGACCAGTGATTCAATTGATGTACAGTGACAAAATTAAAAAAAATTATTATGAAAGTTACATGCTATTGAAATTGGAGCAAAAACCATCGCCTTCTTTGGTATATAAAAATTTTTGACAGTTTAAAAAAATTCAACATTGGAAATTTTCTCTTAAGGGACAAATCTATTAACCATTAAAAACCAGAGATCGATATCATGTCTGGTTAAGAACATATTTAGTTTTAAATTTAGGCGAAATTTTTGTTGCTCGAAAGCAAATGGCCAGCAGTTTAGTTCACATATATGTGATACATATTTAAGAGGATAGTTTTCAAGGAAAACACAACATTAGTGAAAGCTATAATCACTATTATGTATTGTAGTATAGCAGAAATTATAGAAATTGGGACACGATTTCGCTAATATAAAACCCATTTACACTGTGTTGTTTTCAAGTCATGAAAATGCGTTAGAAAAATGTTTTTAGGAAGAAATGATTAATCTAATATTACAAAGCGCCAAGCCCCATAAATTGTGATATCATTTATCAATGTCAAAAAGTTAAAACGTAATGAAATGTTCACCTGGATTGTAATTTAAAAGTGTCTAATAACTTTATTAATATCAGAAACATTGTCACAAGGGACGTTGGTAACAAAGCATTTTATGCATTCGGAGGTGACTAATACAAATCTAGAATCCGGGTCCCCAACAAAATTAGTAGTTTTAATTTCCTAGGAAACGTAGGTAAGTAGGTGTTCGAGCAGAAAAAACAATAATGTATAATTAAGTACGAGTCATTTAGTTTTTCAGTTCTTTTGGAAGAGTCTTCTTACTCAGCGTAAACATTACTGCACTTTGCAATCTTGGTTGAGTTCATATATGTCATATTCAATAATGTAGTTTCACTCTTACCTATAGCATATTATGTGAGTTCAAAGATTTACTTGACAGTTTCGATAGTATTTCTTGAAAGCCAACACTAAAACTGCAAAACTAAATTCTGATATTCCTTAAAATTAATGTAGCCTCAATAAACGCGTTTAAAATCCTTCGAACTAGGTTGCAATCCATGTATATATTCATGTAAGCGTAATGCTAATATTTATTCATGAAAAATGTGAGCCAGGGGTAGTTCAAAAAAATAATATAACTTCCAAAAACGCGAAATAAATAAAGTTTTACTGCAATTTTCAGGTATCTTCATAATCCTACTAAAAATAATGTGTTAGGTCTCTAATTATGTCACGGTTGAAAGGATACATTATTAATTATAAGATTGAGTGACTTACCTGTAAGGAAGATCAATCTTGATTATTCGAGCTTCGTAGTCCTTCCATGATAGTTGGTAGGTCTCATTTTATGTCCTATCAGTTTAAAGAATGTGATAAGTAAACAACCACCCCGGCTCGCCCTGTACCAAGCCATATCCATCAGTTCATTTGTGACTATCATGGAAGGACGTAGAAGCGCTGAATAACTATAAGATTGATCAACCTGTAAGGAAGATCAATCTTGATTATTCGAGCTTCGTAGTCCTTCCATGATAGGCCCCACTACACCCTTATAAGCGAGGAAAAATTCTCGCGTCGCGAGAACGGCGATTTGAATATCGAGCCGCGGCTATTGCCGCATTTTGAAGACATTTGAAATAAACAGCAATCATGTCAACAGCTTCATCATTTGTAAAAGGCATTTTTAAACCTTGACTTGTGCAACTAACATAAATTATACTGCATCTAAATATTAGGTTGATGCATAAGTCCGTAGCGTTTTCAGTTCCTCGGGGCAAGAGTGCCTTGGAATGAAACGTATATGCTATTTGTGAATGTCATTTTAGTGTTACAGTTTTGTGCTCTTAAAAACGCCATAAAATGTTTGATTTTTAAGAAACGTAGTTTTAATTATCAGTTGAAGAAAATGAGTGCCAGGTAGGAAAAAATGAACATTTCCGACATATCCCCTTTTTTTGAGTCAAACCGTGAATCAAAAGCGTCGGAGGCCGTTAGAACCATTTGCGCTGTGTACGGGGAGACCGCTTCGGGGAAAGTACGACACGAAAATGTCTTGCTCCTTTCGGAGGTGGTATTTTTAACATGAATGACTCTCCATGTTCAGGGAGCCATCCGATTTTAACGAAGCTCTTTTAAATGCTTTAATTCATGACGATCGCCGTCAGTCAACTAAGTAATTAGCTGATTTGATGAATTGTGACCAATCAACGATCGTACGACATCTGCATTCTATGGGCAAAGTGCAAAAACTTGGTGTATGGGTACCGTAGGCGTTGAGCGACAACAGCAAAAATCACAGAGTAAACATCTGTGCTTCTTGGTTTGAACCAACTGCATAACGCTTACCCGCATACTGCTAGCATTACAAAAGCGGCTGAGTTGGAAAATTGTTCCACATCCACCTTATTCTCCTGACATTTCTCCATTAGATTTTTGCCTTTTCCGGTCTTTATCTAACAACCTGCGAGGTAGTTCCTTTGATAACGAAGCAGATCTTCAGAATTGGCAAGATGAGTTTTTCAGCTCTAAACCACCCAGTTTTTTCAGGCGTGGAATAGAAAAACTGCCAGAACGTTGGTAAACAGTTGTAAACAATGGAGGAGAATACACTGTTGAGTAGTTCTCGAGTATTGTTTACCTAAATTCAATAAATTAGGATTTTGAAAAAAAAAAACGCTACGGACTTATGCATCAACCTAATAAAATTTGACGTTTCTTTCCAATATTGTTATTAGGCATTTGTTTTATCTTCCATGGCCTTATACTTATTATATACCTACTGACTCGTACCTATATTATAGTTAATATGCGCCTAAGTATAAATTGTGCCTTTTTTATTAAAAGTTACAACCTAAAATTGCTATATTGATGACGGTTCAAGCTGTTTATATTTTTTATGGTTTCTAGTTTTATGGCAGTCTAGTTACCCATAAAAAACAACTAACAAACTTTGGATAAAAAATTTAAAAAAAAACTGATTTTATGGTAAAATTTTCTTTTGCCGATATTTTAGGTTAGGAACAAGATATCGAGGCGCGGTTTTCACTAGCTTATTTGGGCATCATATTGCTATTTTCTCACGGAAAAAAAAACTAGTACCAATTGATTTAATTTTTTTTAGAAATTTCGCAATTTCTGTCGTAATATCGAAAAATGCCCTCTAGTGGCGACATAGCAAATTACAATCACCATAAATAAGGTAGGTTTTGTTGTCCAAGAAAAGTTCTTTTCAACGACACCAAGTCGGTTGAAATCTGTTCAGCCGTTTTGAAGTTACAGATGTTTATTTACAAAAACATTTTATTTTTAGAGATAGGGCAAAAAGTGTTTAACAAAAAAAACTCGAATTTATCTCAGCTTAAAAATGCTTGGATTTTTTTGTTATCTTAATAAGGCAAAATTCCGAAAAACACCACTTTTTTAAATTCAAGATGGCGGTTACGCCCCCTAGCGGCCATCTGTGAAACCTGAAAATAATTTCCAGGATTTTTTTTTGGCTGCTTTGGTTATAAAAATTTTTACCGCAAGTCTCTACAATGAATAGTTTCCGAGATACAGTACCTTGCACGCTCATTTGGATACCCTGTACGATAATTACATCAGGGTAATAATCGATATAGCCCCATTATAGAAATTCGCGATTTTTTATATTCCTAAGAATTGTAATGTATTAAAGAAGTAAATTTGAAAGAAAATAAATTGGCAGAAACAAGAATTTTTGCATATTTCTTTATAATGTTTGTTAATTTTTTTAAAAAGCAATGAAACTGAAGCGCGCTTTTATTTTAGTAATTTTATCAACTTTGGTTAGTTTCGGTTATATTGGGTTAAGTTTTGGTTAGGTTGAATTAGTGTTGTTTAGTTTGGGTTGGTGTTGGTTGGCTGAGGTTAGTTTGGGATAGCTTGGGTTAGTTTTGGTGACTTTTATCTGGTAAGTGAGTGACGCAAAACGGAGGACTTCAGATTCGCGCACAACTTAAGCGTAGCGGGCAACTTCAGGTTATTTTATTATCTTGGATTAACTGGAGAATAGATTAGATATTTGACTCAAATTGATTTCAGTCTAATTATATTTCATTAAAACATAATTTATATTACGGATTGATGTATATTTGTTTAAAATACTATAATTGTCTATGATGGGGTTATATCCAGTTATTATCCCTCTCTAATTATTGTATATATCACCATTATAATACAAAATTATACGAAATAGGCAACAAATCTTGTTTCCGCCATGTTGTTTTCGTTCAAATTTACTTCTTTAATGCATTAGAATATCTAATGTAAGAAATGTAAAAATTCGCAAATTTCTATGATAGGTCCAATAATTGTTAGAGATTATTACCTAGAGACCAAAAAAAAAAAGTGGAATAATCTAAAACAAATTTTGCAGTGACTTTCTTACAAACAGTACTTTTAAAAAACATCACCACGTTATGAAACAAAACAATTCTTAATGTATATCTTGCCTTTTACTCCACTTCATTTGTAAGCTTTTTGAAAAATAGGGCCGCGGCCGGCCGCTTCGACTCCGGCCCCAGCGTGTAAACAACACAAATGTTAGTTTAATGACCACAACCAAGCTGAAAAACATAAAAGAACTGGAAAACGTCGAGGAGCAAATCTGCTGCCGCTGCCTGTCAAGAACGAAAAATTTAAAAATGAAAACGATTAGTAAATACAATTAAACGATAAAAAGCTCGTGCACTGTGTTAAGTTATGAATCGACATTGACTAGATGAAAATAATGATGTTATATCATTTAGTTACTGGTCATTAGTATCCCCGATTGGATTTGAGTACAAATACTACCTGTAAATAATTGTTTGTGTGAATCGTTGTTGGAAAATATATAATTGGATTGTCGTACTGCATTCTTTTATTTGTTTTTCTAGATTTTGGGTATGCCTTGGGCTAGTTTTGGTTAGTTCCTGTGCGTTGAGCCCCCGTAGCGAGCGAAGCGAGCGTAGGGCCATGCGTGAAGTGAAATATTAGTTTAATGAGAAAAAATTTGGGTTAAGAGCCATATTAAGGCCAGTTTTGATTATTAGTCGTGTTCCTACCGCTTTTGTGTCGTGTCGTTTTGCATTGCATTTTCACTATATACGATCGTGTTCATAGCGTGCTCATACCGCAAGAAAAATTCTCATTTGCGTCTACGTAACAGCTTACACAATATATCCATATGCTTCCGCGTGATTACAGCTACTCAAGTGGCGATTTAAAAGTCTAGCAAATTGCATTGAATATCTTACTGTTGCTCCCTGATGAGATTTAAGTGCAAATACTACCTGCGAATCATCGTTAGAAAATGAATAGTTGTTAGAAAAGATGTAAGATCCGATTGTCGCACAGCATTTTTATTTTCTCTTCTTGATTTTGGGCATGTGTTGGGTTAGTTTTGGTTAGGTTTGTTTGGTTGCGTCCCCGGAGCGAGCGGAGGGCCATGCATGAAGTAATATATTAGTTTAATGATAAAAAAATTTGGGTTTAGAGCCGTATTATACTGGATATACAGCAGCTTGCATGTGTTTCCGCGAATATGTTCCACTGCCCACCATCAAAACATATTAAAACAAAAATTACGATGATTGCCGAAGTACGGATAAACTGTGTAAGCTGCTACGTAGACGCAAATAAAATTCTCAGGGTGTAAGTAAAATGGATCAATTCGAGAAGGATGTTGTGACAGTTTGTTCGACGTACATTCTTTTGAAACGCAAGGAGAGGAAGAGGAAACGGTTTTTTACTATAATTATTATAATGAACATTCTTAATCGTCCTGCTGACATTGGTTAATGCCCACTAGAGATTCATTGCGGTTGATGTAGGGGGATATGGGAAGGAAAGTGTTGCAGGTTTGTTGGCACAATCTGCTATTGGAACTCTATTTGAGGAAGGTCCTTCCTGGAGATGAAGACTTGTTACCCTTCGTTATGCTAGATGATGGTTTTCATTAAAAATACTGATGCGACTTTATCCGCGTAACACAGAACAATTTTTAACTATAAACTAGCTCGAGCGCGGAGGGTGGTAGAGAATGCCTTTGGCATACCGGTCCAAAGATTTCGGATTTTGTATATAAGGCTGCAGGTGTATCCTCAAAACGCCGATAAAATGTTGCTTCCTTGTCTGGTGTTACATAACTATTTCCGGAATGGCAATACTTACAAGTTTTTCCTAGTTGATCGGTTATATCCCGCCAGATGTTGCCTTTTACCAGCTGATTGTCGTAATCTCTGTGGAATAAATCGTAGAGTGCAGGATGGTCTTGCAAGTCCATGGTGCATCACTCACTCACGGACCTTAATTATGCGCCTTCGCATGCTTTCATCAGTATGCCTTGATAGCCGATGGACGACCATCGGCGCCGGCGGTCGTAAGGCGCCTCGTGGGGACCATACTGCTGTTTTCATTAAACCCACCGTGTTGCTACCGTGCTCGTATCGTGCTTCGGTCGCTTGTCGCGAATCGCCTCCACAAGCGATTGATGGCAAACAGTTATGACACGATAGCAGCACGATAGGAACACGACAGGTCTGTTTAAAACGGGAATGCGATTTTCCAATGAAATTTTATGTATGCCTTCGCATAGGCGATTCTGGCGAAAAAAGCACGACATGAGCACGATACTAATAATGAAAACTGGCCTTTGTAGTAGATCTGCAGCAGTTTGCATGTGTTTCTGCGAATAAAATCCATTTTTAAACTGAAAATTATAAACATGCGCAACATTACGTTCCAAATTTTACCTTAAAATGGTTTGGGTTTCCTCCCCAATTAGAGCCGCCTGCTCTGGCTCCAGGGTGTAAACAGCACAAGTAGTGCTAGTTAAGTGACAGTAACGAAGCTGCAAAAAATCAACGGAAAAAGGGGGAAATACTCAACGTTTCGGGCAACAAATCTGCTCCCGTTGTCAAGAACGAAAAAATCTAAAAATGAAAATGGTTAGTAAATACAATAAAACAGTAAAAAGCTCTTGCAGATTATCAAGCTTTGAACTGACTTTGACAAGATGACAATTATAATTAGAGGTGGGTAACTCGCGAGTGAGTTAACTCGAAGGGTCAACTCGTTTAAGGTAGTCACTGAGCTGCTCGACTCGTTATTATTTGCATGACTCTGGACTCTTTCGTATGTTCGTGTTTGGACCGACCGACGCCGACGGGTCGTAGAGATACGCCGGGCGTCGACTCGGTGTTTTGGCTCCCTCGTCTCGTTTTTATTTGCATGACTGTCGACTCTTTCGTGCATGTTGTCGTATTTGGACCGACCGACGTAAAGGGTCAGATAGAGATAGGCCGGTAGTCCACTTGGTGTTTTGGCTCCCAAATATGATTTGGGTCATGGGATCATGAGATTCGAATCATTAAAATGAGCCCATCTGCCCACCATTAGATTAGTTTTTTTAAAATTTTATCGATTAGGAAAAATAAATACATGAAAGTTAGTTTTTGATATTGGTATGAAGTATAGATATGAATATAAATAAAACTTGCGATTTAAGAATATTCGTGTCGTCTTGATTGATGTTCGTATGCCTGTTTCATTTCGTAATCGCTTAAGTAGAAAAATAACCCTTTTCCGCACTTGATGGGAATAATGCTGGATTATATTAATCAATTGAGGCGAATATCTGCCAGAGAAACGACTTTATTTGTGATAAAAACAAACTAATATTTTCTCTTACAGAGAAAATAAGAATTAAACCAACAAAATATAAATAATATAAATTAAAACAGAACAGTTATTATCAAATAACTTATAACCAAATGACCGAATAGCTAGATCTAAAAAATGAGAATTAATATTCTTTTATTCCAAATTCAAGTGAAAGAACGCGCTTTCGCTGTACAACTCATGCGTAAATCCATTATCTTAGCTTGACGAAAGACGTTTAATTTCTGAAACCATTCGACTCTTTTTGAGTCAACTCTCCGAGTTAACTCTATAATAAGAGTCTCTGGCGAGAGTCACATTGCCCAACCCTAATTATAATGCCATATCATTTAATTACTGGTTACTGGTCTAGTGTGATATTGAGGTGTTATTTGGTAAATTAATTTGTTTTTGAAGTTTTATATATCTATAATTTGGTGTTATTCGCTTAGGAAGAATTTAATGATTTTTGTTGAAAGGATTAGTTGATTTTTAAGTGTCCCTTATCAACTTCAGTTTTTAGCAAAATTAACCAGGTGCTATTAAAACTAACAGAAGTTGAAGCAACACATTCATCTTTATTTAATAAAATTAAAGCACTTTCTTTAATTTTACGTTTTTTAGATGAAGGTTCCTTTGCTAAAATACTAAAATCATTAAATCCTTCCTCAGCGAATAACACCAAATTATAGATATATAAAACTTCAAAAACAAATTAAATTACCAAATATCACCTCAATATCACACTAAAGACCAGTAATCAGTAATTAAATGATATGGCATTATAATTGTCATCTTGTCAAAGTCAGTTCAAAGCTTGATAATCTGCAAGAGCTTTTTACTGTTTTATTGTATTTACTAACCATTTTCATTTTTAGATTTTTTCATTCTTGACAACGGGAGCAGATTTGTTTCCCGAAACGTTGAGTATTTCCCCCTTTTTTCGTTGATTTCTTGCAGCTTCGTTAGGGTCACTTAACAAGCACTTGTGCTGTTTACACCCTGGAGCCAGATCAAGCGGCTCTAATTGGAGAGAAAACCCAAACCATTTTAATGTAAAACATGAATCCTCCACAACAATATAGAACATATCTACATTACGTTCCAACGTTCCATAGTTGAACGGTCTGGCTAGATGCAAGTTTACTGGTCTGGATGGTTAGTGTTATATTGAGGTATTACTAAGTACATAATTGATGCGTTTTAGAGGTGCTATATGTCCACAGTTTGAGAGTATACATTTAGGAAGAATTCAATAATGTCTGTTTAAAGATCTAATTAATTTTTAAGTGTCCCTTATCAACTTCAAGTCTTAGCAAAAGCAACAAGGTGTTATTAAAATTGACAGAAGCTGAAGCAACGCATTCATCTTTACTTAATATTAAAGCACTTTCTTTAATTATACATTTTTTTGATAATAGATTTTTTGCTATAATACTTGAAGTATTCCATTGTATTCTATGATTGTTATTAAATGCATGTTGACAAATAGATGATTTGTGCAGATGTGAATTTTTAATAAAGGTTTCGTGTTCTTTTATAAGTTCCGATAATGGTCTATAGGTTTCACCTATATAAAATTTGTTACATATACATTCACATTCTTATAGATAACTTTTTTTGTAATTTCAGTTACATTGAGTGGTTTTGTTTTTCTTAGCTTAGATCTAAGAATGTTTTCCGTTTTGAAAATAGTACGAAAGATAAGTTTTTTACCTATTCGTTTTATTTGATCTAATAAACCAGGAATATAAGACATAAAGAGGTTCGTAATAGGCCTATTTTGATTGTGTCTAATATTTGGTTGGTCAGACTCTATAAAGCATTTTTGAATGAAAACAATAGGCTTGCTATTACAAAACAAAACATTGCTTAAAAATTCTACGTTGAAATTTTGGTTATTACAATTTTTTTTCATTCAATCATGTAGACTTTTTACGACCCCCTTTTTAACCATTATTGGGTGATTTGATTTAAAGTTTAAATATCTGTCTGTATGTGTAGGTTTTTTGTATATTTTTCGTTTTGTGAAACTTTTTATGAGCATGTCAAGGAATTAGAGTTGTTCATTAATTTATTTTTCTGCAGTAAATTGGATTGTGGGATTTTTTCAGGTTACAAATATGATTTAGAAAACCGTTAAGAAAATGTTTGTTATATGGATAAAATGAAAAAAAATATCATCTATGTAACGCCACCAAATTAAAGGTTTAAATTGATAATTTTCAACAAAATTTAATTCACAATTCTCTATAAAAATATTAGTTAACACGGTTATAGCGGCAAAACCCATAGCCATACTATTGTTTTGTTGGTAGTAGTTGTTATTGCATTGCAAATATGTAGTTTTTACGCAACAAGTAGGCAATTCTAGTATAGTGTTAATATTAAGTTTTGTACGTTCACCGAGGTTAGTATCATTTTCTAATTTATTTCTTACGATATTTAAAGTTTTATCGACAGCCACGTTTGTAAAACGTGTGTCGTTTGGATTTATATTCATTTGTGTGTACTCCATAAAACGAGGTGTTTTGCTATGGTATGGTGTCAGTTTGAATCTTTCTATAGGTATAGTTTAACTGATTTCTGTGTTTTTTTAACATACTGTGTATCTGTCTTTGAATACGTTCTCTTGGGTCTTTATTAAGTAGTATTGGGTAATTTACGTCATTTAAAAAAGACATTACCTTTCATCATCAGTAATGCAATCTATTACTACGGTTGAGTTACCTTTATCGACTGAAAGAATTTTAATAGTGTTCAATGATTGTAACGCTCTTTGTTCTGTGTATGATAAGTTCTGTTTAATTTAAATGGGTCTTCTGGTGTAATTTTATTTCTAATTCTAAATTCGTCTTAATGTTCTTCTGGTAAGTTTCGTGTTATTTCTTCAATTGCTGAAATGATATCAGACATAGGAACGATTTTAGGCATATCTCAGTAATTTACACCGTTAGAAAGAATTAGTTTATCGACATCAGATAATCTCTTTTGATTACAATTGTCTACATAAAGTCGTTATTTAATTTTTTTATATATTTTTTATCTACCCAACATTCTTAATCCACTTGTAAGCAGCACTAGCTCATTTATAAGAAATTCACAACTTTTTAGAAAAACTATCACAAATTAATTTAAATCCTAACGACACCCTGGTGAATTTTGATGTTGTTAATCTTTTTACAAACGTGCCTGTTGATAAAACTTTAAATATTGTATGAAATAAATTAGAAAATGACACCAATCTTGGTGAACGTACAACACTTAATTTTAACACTATACTAGAATTGCTTCCTTTTGCGAAAAAACTGCGTATTTTCATTAAAATACCAACTTCTACCAACAAAATAATGGTATGGCTATGGGTTCGTCAATATCATCTTTATTAAGTAATATGTTTATGGAAAATTTTGAATTAAATTTTGTTGATAATTACCAATGTAAACCTTTAATTTGGTGGCGTTATATAGTTTAAATTTTTTCAATTTATCCATATAACGAACATTTTCTTAACGATTTTCTAAATAATATTAACATGAAAGAACCTACAATCCAATTCACTATAGAAAAATAAATTAAGGAACAACTTTCATTCCTTGACATTCTTATAAAGAAACACAAACAAAAATATACAGAAAACCTACACATGCAAAATATATTTAAACTTTAAGTCAAATCACCCAATAATGGTTAAAAAGGAGGTCATAAAAATCTATATGATGGAATGAAAATAATTGGTAATTATCAAAATTTCAACATAGATAAAGAATTTTTAAGCAATGCTTTGAATAATAATAACTATTATATTGATTTTATTTAAAAATGCTTTAAAGAGTATGAACAACTAAATATTAGACAAAATCAAAATAAGCCTATTACAAACTTCTTTATTCCTTATATTCCTGGTTTATCAGACAAAATAAAACGAATAGGTAAAAAATTTAATATCCGTACTATTTTCAAAACCGAAAACGCTAACAAAAACAAAACCCCTCAATGAAACTGAACTTACAAAAAATTGTATCCATAACATCTCACGTGAATGTAATTAATTTTATATAGGTGAAACCTGTAGACTATTTTTGAAAAAGACAACACCAAAACTATATTAAAGATACACAATTCCACAAATTACATATTTGTCAACATGCATTTGAAAACAATCACCGAACGGAACGCTTCAAGTATTTTAGCACAGGAACCCTTATCAAAAAACGTAAAATTAAAAAAAGTGCTTTAATATTACTAAATAAATAATATAAATGCGTTGCTTCAGCTTCTGTTAATTTTACTGAAACCTGGATACCTTTGCTAAAAACTGAAGTTGCTAAGGATCACTTAAAAATTAACTAGACCTTTAAAAAAAATTCATTTAATTCTTCCTAAATACATAATACCAAATTGCAGCTGTATAGCACATCAAAAAAACGCACCAGTTATTTTACCTAATAACACCTCAATATATCACTTACATACCAGGCCAGTAGATAAACGATATGACATAATTCTTATCATAACTTGACAAAGTGCAAGTGCTTTTATTGTTGAATAAAATTGAATGTAGATTCGAATTCAGTGTGAAGTTGTTTGGATATTTTTTATGATCAAATTATAACAGTAAATAAAAAACTAGCTGTAAAAAATAATATTACCACAAGAGAAAAAAGATGCGTTTATCCTTGGAAACTAAATGAATGCTGCTGAGGAAAATACTAAGAAAACAATTTTATTCTTCAAATGTCAGAAAATCATAACTTTTTATCACTCAACAAAAGCAGTAAAATTTTCACTTTATATTGATGAATTTTCATACGCCAGAAAAATTATCACTTTTACTATTAAAAAACAAAGCGTGTGGACTATGTGCGCATATCTGAAGTGAAACTTCTTAAACTTAAACACCCTAGCCCAATACATATCATAACGGATTTGGTTAAAGAGTAGTTTTTGATGTGTAAACGTCTTACGCGGCGGTATGAGGGTAAATCTCGGCAAATGGGACGGAAATGTGTAAACCGATTCTAGCCGCTAGGGCGGTATTATTATACAATTTTGCATTTAAAATCGTTTTAAACGGATTTTAGACCATAAAAAAGAATATTTTAAATTAAACGAACCGTCAAAAGCATTATTTATTAATTATTTTAAACTTTGATATTAAACCTAATTTTTATTTTATGAACAAGCTAAAATGTATAGGCAACGGCCATACCAGTTCTCGTCCGAGGAGGGCCTAAATGAAAAAAAAAATCTTCATAAAAGTTTCGCTTATGTCTTGACAAGGTAATAGAGCAAATCCCATATTTTTTGCCTGTAAACTAACAAAGATATCACAATAAAATTTTATACATATCGTAACGGATTTGGTTAAAAAGTAGTTTTTTTAAATATACCACTCAATTAACAAAAAGGGAAGGTCTAAATGAAAAAAGAATCTTCATAAAAGTTGCGCTTATGTCTTGACAAGGTAATAGAGCAAATCCCATATTTGTTGCTTGTAAACTAACAAAGATATCACAATAAAATCTTATACAATTCGTAACGGAATTGGTTAAAAAGTTGTTTTTTTTAAATATACCATTAAATTAAAAACAAGGGAAGGCCTAAATGAAAAAAAAATATATTCTTCATAAAAGTTTCGCTTATGTCTTGATAAGGTAATAGAGCAAATCCCATATTTTTGCCTGTAAACTAACAAAGATATCACAATAAAATCTTATACATATCGTAACGGATTTGGTTAAAAAGTAGTTTTTTTAAATATACCACTCAATTAACAAACAGGGAAGTCCTAAATGAAAAAAAAATCTTCATAAAAGTTTCCCTTATGTCTTGATAAGGTAATAGAGCAAATCCTATATTTTTTACCTATAAACTAACAAAGATATCACAATAAAATCTTATACATATCGTAACGGATTTGGTTAAAATGTAGTTTTTTTTTTAAATATACCACTCAATTAACAAAAAGGGAAGGCCTAAATAAAAAAAAATATTCTGCATAAAAGTTTCGCTTATGTCTTGACAAGGTAATAGAGCAAATCCCATATTTTTTGCTTGTAAACTAACAAAGATCATATTTTTCGTTCCGCCAGGTCGTGTCGCTCGTCGTGTGTCGCGCCCTTCAAATTTTACTCCGGGCACGCGTTAAGAAGTTTCACTTCAATAAAATCATATATTATTATTAATTTAACGTAGGTTTGATAAAAATAGCATATTGTATTCATGTATTCATTACAAATATAGGGAGTAGTATCAGAGGCGGTTGCGACATTTTCGATCAGAGCAATCTCAGAACAATATTAGCGACACTTGCAATCGGTGTGCATTTATACATTCCGTACATGCATTTGCCATTTAGGGAATTTTTATTGGTCAAACCATTCAAAGTTTGAACATCTATCCAACCATCGCGCGGATGCGAAAATTGTGTATGGAATGTAATTCGGTGCCAAATTTAGGTACGGAATGTAATAAATACCTCATGCTTGGCTATCTGCTCGCTTCACTCGCTGTGAAAATCCTTAATTTTGCGACAAAGCTACCAAGCGAAACTAACACAAACTAACCCAAATTAAAAAAAAAGAAACAAACATAACCTTTATAAACTAAAGAAGAAAACTTTGAAAGGAAAACAACGAAGTTTTAAAATTTCCACAATTTATTTTTATTAACCGTGACACGTGTTTCGGCACACGGTGCCTTTCTCAAACGGACTAACTAAGATTGTGTTAAGAGTAAAATATCCTAAGTAGGTACAGAGGAGACCGACATATAATAAAAAAGGGGTAGTTTTTTTATTATATGTCGATCTCCTCTGTACCTACTTAGGATATTTTACTCTTAGTTAGTCCGTTTGAGAATGACACCGTGTGCCGAAACACGTGTCACGGTTAATAAAAATAATTGTGGAAATTTTAAAACTTCGTCGTTTTTCTTTCAAAGTTTGCAATGAATTTCCATCAAGTATCAGCTAAATCCATCGATTTAAAGAAAAAAACACGTCTTGCCACCGACGGGACTCGAACCCTGGCCGCCGATCACAAACACAGGATCTGACCATTGCACTACGAGAGCTGCGTTGAAAACAATTCACTGAACCGTAAAGACATGGGTATAGACCATACGTATTTATTACATTCCGTACCTGAATTTGGTATTGAATTACATTCCATACACGATTTTCACACCCGCGCCTTCATTGGATAGGAGTTCAAATTTTGAATGGTTTGATCAATAATAATCCCTTAGGTGCCAAATGCATGTGCGGCATGTATAAATGCGATCGGTGCATATTAGTTGTAGGATTTGCAGGTGCAAGGTATTACAAGGGTGACAGATGCGGCCAACTAATTTATATTCGGTACGCGGCCAGAGCCAATTGGCCTAAATCCTTATTTTTGCGACAAAGCTACTAATGTTATTGAAGCGGGTCAAATATAAATCTTATGCATAAATATAAACAGGGTTTATATCTTTTATTTTGATGGTTTTTGATTAAACATGTTTAGGCAAATAAATTCAATGTATTTATACGAAAGTTAATTCCTTTATTTACTTCAACACATTTATCTTATATTAGAGTATTGTAATTCATGGTTTGTTTGAGGAATTATTCTTATAATCACGGTAAACATAATAAGAATATAAGTACAGTAACTGAATAGATGAGATAATACATTCTCTAAAAAATTATTTTGGGAAATCACTCATAATCGCTTATACATTTGGCAAAATGCCTGCACAATGTTTAATACATAACTGATAAATCACCAACTTATTCAAAACCTCTAGTCAACAGGAAATGATTACCGGCTGGCTAATAGAAAAATAATAATATCGTGTTGGCAGTTACATACGCTGTCATCTGCAATGTTTACACATAGTTTTTGGCTACAAATCCCAACAGAATCCTTCGGAATAAAATTATAAAAACACAATTAGTAAACTCATAGACTTATTTAAAACTCAATATTCTCTTCCGAAGCTAAGATATAGAATATTAAGTATCAAGAACAGTAAGGAGAGTTTGCCGATCGACGACAATGTTCGCTTCGCTCAGTCGCCAATATTGGAGGAGATCGGTAAACTCCTTACTGTTCGAGATGCTTATACTATTTTTTGTACGCCCATTATGAACACAAAGACATTGACTAAGCAAATATCTTAAAAATGGTAAAAATTGTGTTTTGGATAATTATTTCTGCCCTGTAGATCCACTAAACCTTAAGTGGGTTCTGTTGTTACTATGGATATAATTATATATATTTTACTTACCGTTCAGATGAACGGTAAGTAAATTACTTACCGTCGCGTTTTTGCTTAGTAACCAGTAAACTTAACCTACCGTTCTAAAACCAAGCACGGTAAACAATCCGAAATAGCATGGGCGTACAAAAATGTATTTATATTCAATGCACTTACATTACAGTCCCATTAATGAATCAATTCATGCTTCACTTACCGGTATATGACGAACTCAAAATAATCAGAAAGGCGTAAGCAGACAACATTAAAAGCATATTTGAGAGCTAAGGCAGTGAAGAGACGATATATAGTTTATTCACGTAGCTCTTGTCACATTGTTTTTAACAATACACACTGGGTATATTGAGAAGGAAAACTACTTGTCACCAAGTTTGCTAACAGTAATTTTTGCACTTAATAGACGTATAGACTATAGGCAATTTTCTGCTTAATTTTCCATTTGTCCTGTTTCCCGGGAGTTAATACAACATATTTTCTTGGCCAACACCTGGAAAAAGAAATACATCAAATAATAAACTACCCATCAATTCAAATAAAATTACTGAACCTTATCAGTAAAATTTCAGAGAATCCATAAACAAATTTGGATACCGATACCTACAACGTTTCTCGCTCGCTATTTATACAAAATCTCTATAGGAAGAAGATATATTTTGTCTACGTTATAAAAGATGATATAAAAGCAGATTAGCAGATTTTTTAAAAACTTATTTCTCTGCATGAGCTTCTAAAAAATCTGCATTTAGACAGGATCTTTTTTACCAAAACAAATGAATGCAAGAAAATCAGAAAATATGAAATTATGTTTATTTTAAATGGCTTAATTATCGCATAATCCGTTATTGACAGATTCGTATTTATTAAGAACTCCAATCTCTGCACGTTGCAGTTGATGGACACATCTCAGACACATTTACCATTAACGCGGGCGTGCCTCAAGGCGCAATACTTTCACCAACTCTGTTCCTCATCTGTATTAATGACCTACTGACCGAAACGAATAATCCTGTTTACAGTACCCTTGCCTCCCAATTTAGATCAGAAAAACCTTTACCAGCAACTGAGACTTATCACCGCAGACAGCCACGGTTACCAAGAGGACCAGTACGGCGGGCCCTGTCATCATTATAGCAGGATCGACCATTCCTGCATCCTCGTCAATCGGACTACTGGGTGTCTCGGTCAACAGCAATATGTCCTGGCATGACCACGTTGCTAACATCGCGAAATCAGCCTCCCAGAAGCTTGGTGTGCTATTTCGGAACAAAAAACTGTATACACCGCAGCAGTTGCTCTTGCTCTACAAAGCGCAAATAAGACCGTGCTTAGAATATTGCTCACATATCTGGGGTGCCGCACCAAAGCACACCCTAAAGCTGCTGGATTTCATTCAGAAGAGGGCTGTGCATCTCGTCGGCAACCCGGAGTTGACCCGGAATCTGGATAGTCTGGAACACCGCAGACATGTGGCGGAGATATCCCTGTTTTAGAGATACTTTCGCGGCAGATGTTCCCAGGATTTGGCCCACATCATCCCGCCCCTGGCAACGCCTGTCAGACAGTCACGACAGAGGCAGGAGCGCACCAGTTCGTTGTACAACTGGAAACACCTAGAACATCGCTGTCAACATTTTTAATGTTGATATTATTTATGAATATGAGACTAACATATTTTTATTTTTTACAGATACTTTGCTACAGGAATGAGTTTTAAAAAAATGTCTACATTTTATAAGGGGTGATTGTACCATAGCACGAAGAGTAGTAGAGGCAGTATCAGATAGTATTTAGGAATATTTAGGCGAATAATATATGCCTAATTATAATGAAGAAAAGTGGATTGCCACAGCAAAAAGTTTAGCGAATTATGGAATTTGCCAAACTATGCAGGTAGCGTTGACAGCAAGCATATTAGATGAAACTGTCCTGCCAAGTCTGGAGTTTATATGTAATGTAATAATAATATTTTATATGTAATGTAATATCAACGTAGGTGATTACGGGGGAAATGGCGATGGTGCAGTGTTTCGTAATTCAGGTATTGGCAGAAATTTCAAAGCAGGCGCCTTAAATTTTTCGCATTCGCAGCCATTACCAAAAGATCCACACTAGCCGGCTTTTACCTTCTCCCTTGTGAGCGATGTAGCTTTTCCACTTTCGGCTCATTTGTTGAAGCCTTTTCCATCGAGAGGATTAAGAGGCCGACAACGAATATTTAATTATAGGCTATCACGAGCTCGCCGAAGTGTCGAATGTGCCTTAGGAATAATTGTTTAAAAATTTAAATAACTGTAAAACCCTATTCTCTGTTCGCCAGAAAAAAAAACGATAAAATTGTAAAAGCTATATGCATGTTGCGTAATTTTATTGAGAAGCGTAAAGGAAAACTGCCTCAAATGTCAGTTCAAGACAATTCTGAGAGTGTTGCCCTGCAGTCGCTTCAACCCGATCAATGACGAAATACGGAAGAAGCTCTTACCCTGCGAGAAAAACTGTATCAATACGTCAATCAACCATATGCACATTTGTCCTGGAAGTCCCAGTATGCCCTCAACTAAGTATTTATACCTTAGTTATTTAATAAACATACTTACATTAACCAGTACTTATTATTCATTATTTTTATGTAATAATACGCACCTCCGATTTTCAAAATTAACAGTTTATCATACAGTAATTTCAAACGGGATCCCAAAACCGTGAAAATTTCATAAATCTCAATTTTTTGACGATCAATACTCACTTTTTGCTCCCTCTCATGAGAAAAAAAAAGTCATGTAGTTTACGAGGTACCTTGCAAAGATTGCAGTGGTGTGTATATTGGCCAAACCAGTCAATACTTAAAAAGTAGAATCAACAGTCATAAATATGATAAAAAAAATAAAACAGCTTTAACAAATCACTACTCTGACAAAAAACACACGTTCAATTTTGAAAATTTCAAAATTCTAAAATCGGAAAATCAGCAAAAAAAAGAGAATTTTTGGAAATGATAGAAATTCAAAAACAACCAAATGCGATAAACCTACGTACCGATACAAAACAATTAAGCAAAATCTACAATA
>MU183094.1:0-14865 GCA_016904865.1 Pissodes strobi | reverse complement strand
TTTTTGTTCTTCTGAATGAATAGCCCATCGACATGAAAGCAATATAAATTACTAAAACCAAACAACGTAACAATGTTACTGTTTCTCCTTAATACCACTATGAAATTTTTTGCAACGCAGTATATTATTGATCATTTCCTATATAGTATCGTATATATTTCTTATTTAATTAAAACACTCTAAATTCAAGTACACTTTTATAAATATTTCATATGCTTTTCATATATATAAAGGTATTAAGTTTAATTTTATTTCGATATTTTTAAAATTATCTGCAATTATCTGCAATTTTCCATTCAAATTGCAAAAGCAACAAGGTCAGCCAGGCCAAAACTATGTGTAAACAGATATACCCGTAGGATATTAGCGTTGTGAGTATGCAATCATTAGGAAAATTAGAAAACATATTGTAGTATTTTTGTATTGCATTTTTTTGTTAGTTAAAATTTATATTTTGAACATTCTGGTCAGAATCATGTGGATCAGTAGCTCATGCTGTCTTGGATATATATGTAAATGGCTTTTGGATTAGCACAGCTTAAGGTAGCAAATTTACTCTGAATATATAATACGTCAGAATAATTATCTTCTTTAACAGATAAAAGTCATATTTTTCTAGTATTTTTCTCAACACCTGCCGCCTAGCCACCAAATCAGTAATCCAGCTATATATTTATTCAAAATTAATATTAATGCTCGTTCTTACTTAAAAATCTTGAAGCGATTTTATTCTCTACTGGTGGTCTGTAAGTTGCTTTTTTAGAGAAAATCCAATTCTGGTATAAAAGTATCTCAAAAATATCATTATCTATAAGGTGAACTTACTTGCATACCAGCAATTTATTTTTACCCAAATATTTAAAGCACATTCAGCTACATTATCAAAAAAATTATTTTTTTATTTTTTTTTAACATTTATTTTATTCTCCCTCTCAAAGCCGTGTTCATCATTATCTAACTATCGGATAACTATTTCACACATTAGTCATATTTGTGTATATTCAGTATATTATTGATCATTTTCTATGGAGGTATCGCGTTTATTTCTAATTTAATTCAAACACTATTGACTCAAGTACGCTTTTATTATTGTTACATTTGATTTCACATATGTTTATCGTATTAATTTTGTTCGATGCAGCAGAAGAAGTATTTTATCACATTGTTTTCAACAAGGCTTTTAAAGTTTTATTACGATATTTTTAAAATTATCTGCAATTTTCCCCTTAAATTGCAAAAGCAACAAGGTCAACCAATCCAAAACTATGTGTAAACAGATATACCAGTAGGTTTTGGCATGGTCAGTATGCGATCATTATGAAAATTAGAAAAATGTTTTGGAATTTTTGTATTATATTCCTCTATTACCTAGTTAAAATATTTATTTGGAGCATTCCGGTCAGTAGATCGGGGTGTCTTGGATTTATACCCGACTATATTTCAATGACTTTTGGATTAGTAGGGCTTAGGGGAGCAAATTTATGTTACATACATATTACGTCAGAATAATTATGTCCTTTAATCGCTAAAAGTTATATTTTCCTATTGTTTTTCCAACGCCTGCCGCCTAGCATGCAAATCAGCAATCCAGCAATAAATTGATCATAATTAATATTAATGCTCGTTCTTACTTGAAAATCTTGAAGTGACTTAATTCTGTACAGGCGGACTGTCAGTTGCTTTATTGAACAAGTTTCCATTCTGAGATAATATCTCAAAAATATCATTTTCTAAAAAACAAATCTACTTACCTACCAGCAATTTATTTTTCACGGAAATAGCACAATCAGGTACAATTTTGAAAAAAAAAAAAATTTAAACTTATATTTTATTCCCCCTCCTAAGTCTGTCTGCGTCATTATCTAACTGTAAAATGGCTCCTTCGTACATTAGTCATATTTATCTAACTTCATTACGGTGTTATATTATTGATCATTTTCTATTAAGTATCGTACATATTTCTAATTTTATTCAAACACTATATTCTCAAGTATAGTCATTAGTTCTAGCAACAAAAACCATTTAGAAATAATAGATTTGGCTGTGTTTATTAAGAAATATAAGCAACAGATATTTAATATGTTTACACTATATTAATTCAAATTAACTGTAATAATGTTAAAAATATGTTAATCGTAATTGAAAAACATCTATAATATCACTCAAGCCTAAAATGGTCTGCATTTAAGAAATTATAATGGGGAATTACTGTTTAGACCGGGCTTCCTTGTTATATTATTAGAATCTATACAACAAAAGTATTAATATTCAATAGCGTCTAAATATAAGAGTAGAAAATATCTTTCCGCCCTGTAATATTCTAGGACCAGACCGCGAAAAAATTATTGACATGATAACTCGGGTGTTGTTATTTTAACATTTATTCTTTTCAATTTAAGTATATACTAATCATCACAAAATGTATTTAGTGCCTTAGATGTATGAGGATGAGGTAAGTATTTGTTTCAAATGCTTATTTGCTGATAATATAACTGTAACTACTAATATCTCCTTAAAATTAAGCATCGAACGATTTTATAGAGTATTTGCAAATCTTTGCATGATGGATGCAATGTTGTAATTTTTCACCATTACGAAACTTAGTATTTTACTTACTTTGCTTCCAGAAACAATCAATTTTAAACTGGAAAAAAAAATTCGGTACAAGTGAGCATATATAATATTCAAAACAATTATCTGAAAATTCCTCCCATTTCACCCTGTGTATAACAGGCTTGCTAATATCGAATTTTAGAAACCAGTGTTATTTTCTTCAAGCAAATTTTATACATGTAGGAACAGGCTGGTATTGAATCCTGACGAACCAAGTCTACGAGTCTACGTAGACACAAGCGTCAAATCCATTATGATTAAAATTACATTGTTTTTTATGTCATAATATCACGGATTATGATTTACAATTCATTATGTCGTGAGCAGCACAACTATTAAAATTGTAGATTAAAACATTCATGCAAAATTCTTGAATTATCACCACGCCATAAATTTTTCAACTTAAATATTCCAAAACTAATAACACTAACCCAAACTAACCTGTGGTAGAACTTCTTTTCACTTCCGCATCATAAAATGTACGACAAATATAAACACTTTACAAATATCACACACCAAACAAACTTCCGGCGACTTTTCAAATTTCTACGTAACTTTGCACAAATACACGAAAATTCTGCAATCCGAAAAGCGTCAGCTGACCTCGTGTATAGCGTCGCGACGTACGGATAACTGTCGACTCTCCGCAGGTTTGCAGAAGAGGCGATCTGAGCGCCATCCTATCCAGTACAGGATAACAATTTGGCAAAATAGGATTCGAAGAATTGTGCAAGAATCATAATTATAATTGATAAAGGTAAATGTGAAATGTGTTCAGAATGATTTAATATGGAGAATTTGGCATGTCCTTTGAAATATATCGTTAGGATTTTCGAAAAATCATGGAACACTACTTTTGAGTAGAGTAGACCGAATGCAAAGGCCAAATCCACATAAATTAAACTCATACTAGAAGTTTGGAATTTTACAAATATAATCGCTACTATAAATCTTGTCTTTTCCATTTATTTGAGGGCACAGTAACTACGATCTTAACTTGAGATGACAAAGTGTCAAGTATAAATACAACGTAATAATAGTTATGTATTTCAAAATATATCAGAAGCATACTTTTACATACTTGATTTTAGCCCGTAAAAATAGTCTTAAGGTCGGAGAAGAATTTTACGGACTGCAGCCACAATTAATTTCAAATAAAATCATTTTTATTCGTACATTTCCATTAATTTTTAACCTAATTCCTTGCTTTAAAATATATCTTTGTACCGCACACGTTCAGTAAATCATTACAGCATTAGTGCTGCAAAGATGGATATACCGGAAATATAACTTAAATAACTATTACATTATTAGTGCGGTATGAGCGTTATTATAGGTGGGAAATATTGCTGCGCTGAGAACGTAGACTATGTGGCGAAAATTACACGAGTGCTGTACTAGGCCATAGCATATACATAATGTACAACATTTTATCTACGATCAAGTTGGCATAATGAGTTTATTACTTAGCTATAACAGTCTATCTATTTGGAATGTGAAATAATAATAAAAGACATAAAAGCCATCCAGTGGGTAATAAACCATAGGCTGTTTACCTTGAGTTCGCATTATAAAATATCGTAGGTAGGTACAGTTGTGTCAGTTTATTATCTCACATATCACGTCGTGCATCAATTCAGGATAATAAAGATATATTTCACTAAAAGTCAAAAATTAACGTGTCTGACAACGTGCTGACTTACCCCTCTAACGTGTCTGACAACGTGCTGACTTATCCCTGTAACGTGCCTGATAACGTGCTGACTTACCCCTCTAACGTGTCTGACAACGTGCTGACTTACCAAACCAAAATTCGACTTGGACCAAAAGTATATTTTTCCGTCACCAAAAATCGGCCCCTAAATGGAGCCCCTAGGTACCAAAATATTTTTAACGGTTTAAGGGGAGCCCGCCGAACATCTCTGCCGAACGTCAATTTTTTCGAGCGTCAAATCAGCTTTTTTTCGTCCGTACAGCTTAGCCCCTAGGGGCCACGACTTTCTAATGTCCAGATTCGTTCGTCTCATACCCGAAAACCCCCGAGTGTTGATTGTCGTCGAAATCGGACCGATCTTAAGACGGTTTCTATTCCGAGCTCACGAACCAAACAAACAATACAAAGAAAGTCCATGTCCCGCCAAAATAATTTTTTTGGCGCGAAATTTACATTTTGCCGAATAACTACCTTATTTGAAGTCTTATCAAAAAAGTGCATAGGACCTTTTCGATAGATCTTGAAAAGACGCATCTAATGGCACAAACCGATTTGACAAATCTTTTTTCGCTACCGACAAAATTGAAAAAAATCAAAAATCACGTTTGATGATTTAAAAAAAAAACGAAACGTCGTACGACCAAACTGGATCCGACACATCATAATGGGCGACGAAACCCATCTTTTTCCCATTTAAACCATACATCTAACTATTACCGTTTTCGAATTATAACCATTTTTTTGAAAAATCGAAATTTTTCCAAGGTATAAACCCCTGAAATTTTCGAAAAAATTTTTTTTTCCAAAATTGGCGTTTTCATGCCGGAATCGATTAAAGGGGTCCATTTACATGTAAATAACGTAAATATTAAATTTGAAAAAATTTTACGCGTCATCCAAAATGGCGATTTTCCCTATTTGAAAACGTTGGGTACCCGTTGCAGGAAATGGGTTCCTCCTATCGAAAATCACGTGGAATACTTTTTTTTAAGTCAAAACCGTGACATTTACCTTTTCAGGGTCTCGTTCGACCAAAACCAAAAATCGACCTTGTCCGGTCTCTAGCACGGAACCCGTAGGACGTGGGTTCCCGCCGACCTCGAATTCGAACTCAGCATCGTCGAAAACCCTTAAACGAAAAGTTCATAATTAGGAATGCATTAAATTTTATTAAAAGTGACGAAAACCTTAATTCAAGCATCGACAATAGTGTTCAAAATAATTCACCAGTGTTCCCAGATTTGGAAAAGAGCTATCTATCGAATTTGACGGAAGAAAAGATAGGAAGCAGTTACTTCGCCAAAGCCAAAAGAAGTAGTGTATAGATATGTACTTATAAAAACGTGGCATGTGCTTAAGACCGCACGATAGAAGTGAAAACTTCAACAAGCGAGGTCATCGTTTGTCCGAATTTCGATCCGAGCCTTCGTTGCAGAGATACAAGCGAAAAACGGTTTCCCCCCAAAATCCCCCCCTATAAATTAGAGCCCCGGTCCCCCCGTATGGTCTAAGGTGGCCCCTCATGGGGCGCACCTACTATAAAAATTTCGACCCCGTACCTCTTCCCGTTCTCCCGAAATTAATTATTTAAATTTTTCCTTCTCCCCCCTCCCCTGGCCAAACGGGGAGGGGGAGGCGGTACGGGGTCCCGTTTTCGTCCAGGATCTTCTTTTTACCCCGGCTACATCTCCTGAATGAAATTTCAGCCCCTATCTACACGGGAACATGCCAGTAGAAGGAGCGTTACGTTACATATCCGAGCATGACGTGTGACGCGTGACGGCTCGGTCTCATTTAACCCCCACAAAAAAAAACGCGCCTAAAGATGTTTTCCCTTCAAAAAAACTGAATCTCTCACGCTCTGTTACGTTTGGCAAGTCCAAGACTCTCCGGGAAGGAAACGTTCGCAATACAAGACACTACTTAAATCTAAGTAGGTAGGCAGATAGTAATACAAGAAGTACGAAATGACTGCGGACTCCTCACATAGCCAGGAAAGAAACTCCCTCGAATTCAAGACATTGCTTAAAACACGAGACAAATAACATTTACAGACTGAGCAAATAAAATAAAATACCAAATAAAATCATCAGAAATAAATCAATATTAGGTAAAGGTAAGGCATGAAACTGAAAAATGGAAAATCCCACAAGGGTAAAATTTATTAAAAACTTCTCCCATGACACCAAACTTTGCCGCTACAAATAGCTGTCCTGTGAAGAGTGACCCACGCGAAACTTCCCGGAACCAACGTGAAAGGGAGTCAGAGTTGCACGCGCATAACATTGTTGACAAACACGTATCTTTATGGTCAAGAGAATAGCTTTCAAGTTGTCTCGTAGCTCAGTAGTTGGATGCCGTGTTTCTGATACGACGGTCCGGGTTCGATTCCAGTAGCAAGGCATGCTTTTTTTAAAGATATGTTTGTTTTTTTTTTTCTTGATTTTGGGCATGTCTTGGGTTAGTTTAGGTTAGTTTTGTTTGGTTGCACTTCGGAGTGAGCGGAAAGTCATGTGTTAAGTGAAAATGAAATGTAAAACAACTCTGAAGTCGTGTGACCCGGTTCCCGCAACGTCTTGTCTAAAATCCGCACCTCAAAAATTACGACTGGCTAATCGAAACATGACCTGCGCATCACATGTCTCCCCCAACAACTTTTCCTGCTGCTTTCGAAAATAATACTCCCGGATTTTGATGTACCGAAGCCTATTTTAATTAATTGCAGGAGCGAGCCGAACATGCTAGGAACGCTTTCTCAGGTCCCGCGCTGTCAAAACTATCGATAGTGACTCGACGTTCCAAAAGTGTACTAGCTAACTAGCAACTAGTAACTGGAACAAAAAGAAATCTACGCGAAAGAAAACCAAGCCATTATCGATCTTATATTTAGATAGTATTTCCTCTATCCTACCGCAGAGGTCAGCACAAATAGACATAATTTCGCTTGGATCGACATTTCTGAACATTATGGCAAACGCAAATCTCTAAATGAATTATTTCATTATACTGCAACTTGCAGGCTTCGGATACTTGACTTTTCGGTGAAAGCGAAAATCTGACCCGTTAGAATAGAGAATTCTGCTTACATTCGAATCGAAAAAAAAAAACAAAAGTTTACCACGATAGTATGATGTGTACCCGCAGTAGTAGCAGACTGACTGAGTAATAATTGTCATGGATAATGCAAGTTAACCATCCAAAAATTTGGAAGCGTTTCCATGATGGAATGGCTTAAACGCAATAATACACAGACTTGGTTATCTGACCGGAATGTATTCAGAATCAGAATCAGTTTTATTCATTTTTACATTGTTGTGTACTTAAAAACCGCTATTTTTTTAGACTGTGAGTTCTCGTGCCGCGAATTCCTGTCGCACTTACACTGCCCAACTACACTCGCGTACTAAACACCAAACGACTTACGGGCTAATGTCGGCTCTTCTAGTAGCTGGTTAAGCAGTAGTCAAGTCAAATGCAATTACTTGGGATAAGCCCTTAAATTGAATTCAAAATATGGTAACCCATATGGCAGTTTGTGACTTGATAGCTTAGAGGTTGCAGGGTGGTTCATGATTGGTTACTATGCAGGATAAATATACAAAAAAAACCTGCTTTTCATTTACACGAAACGAACAGACATATATGACAAATATATACAATGTATGCATACTATGTACAATTTAATGGCATGATTGCCATATTCAAGGTATATGTACATCTCTGTTCACATGCCTATATGGGTGTATACACACGGGCCCATTCAAGGTGGGGCGAAATGTATTATTCTATGATGGCAATGTTAAAAGCCAGTTAACACAATTAGTGATTTGATAAACAAAGATAAATGCAATAGGTACGTTATTAACGAAATTGAAAAAACTCAGAATATATTAATTGTTCTTCGCTTACTACCATACCACTGTGAGCTTAGTCCTATAGAGAATATTTGGGCCCAAGTAATAAAGCAAAGTGGTTAAAACCAATGTAACCTACAAATTAAACAAAATCTATTTGCAAAGGCAATATTTAATATCACCCCAGAAAACTAGCAAAAATGTGCCATTAAAGAAGAAAGTAAAATGTTGACAGTAGATCCATCAATAGATCAGAATCACTCGTTATGTCTGACTTGTCAAATATAATAGTATATTATGATATAAGTGTATAAGAGGGCATTTAAAGCACGCGCGACATATTTCAAAGCACGACGCGCAGCGGAGTGTTTTGTAAGTCGCAAGGGCTTTAAAGGCCTCTTATACACGTATATCATACGCTATTTTTTATTACGAATGCATCATAATCTCAAAAATGATTTAAATATTAAACTTAAGGGATATATTGACGAATATATTAATCTGTCACATTTGACATGATCAAATGTTTCTATAGCAACCTTTGAAAAAGTAGGCGCATCATAAACATCATTTTAAGCACGCTGCAGCGTGCGATAATCGTTGATTATGATGCATGAGTAATAAAAAAGGTGTTTAAGTTTAACAGTCATATTGTTTTGTACGTATATTATGTATATTCGTTGTTTAGATTTAGGCATTAATTTTAATAAATATTATAGAAATAAATATTTTAGAAATGTACGTTTATTGCCCTAGCAAAATAATTTTATTATTGTTGCTCTCAGCTCTCTTTCCAGGTAGGTTATCATCTGGTATTGATGGGCGCAGCTTTGTCATCTTATTATAATACCTCGATTTTGTATAATACTAGTTTCTCTCTTGCAATCAATACGCCACTGCTCAGTAACTCATGAACTCTTAAATGCAAAAAATTCTATCTCTATTGTATTTTTACATAAATGTTAGTCCACGCTGATACTACCCATAAGAATAGCCTTGTTGCACTTTTTACGCAAAATCTACTGTGCGGTACCAAGACTCTTAGTATTGCGTGAGTAGCCTCCCAAACAGATCGACTATAGTAATGTAATGACTCTTATTAGATCGTAGATAAAAATTTCAGTCAGTTCCGATCGCACAAAAAATTATAATATGCAACGTTTTTCAAACAGAAATATCAACTATTGATACAAAAGAAAATTATAAGGGAGTAAAAGGAGTAACTGATGTATAACTACTAATCAATATTCACAGGAATACAGTCATGGCCTACTTTTACTACTTTATTTTTTTGCATCACATTCTTATGATATATAAACTTGAAACACTCACTATTTGGTTGACAGCGCTTCCTTATCAATCTGCACATGGTGATAGCGGGAGACGGGATCGAAACTCACAAGGGTCATGTTGTCGCAATATTCATAAGGGTCCAGTCAGCCTTCTGTTAGTTATGATGACTTTCATTTGTTATAGCCAACAACTATTAGTTTTTCCAAAACGTATATGTAATTATTCTCATAAATACCTACTGCTTTAAAAACATATGTCATAGAGAACGGAAGTTATGAATAAAATTCAATACGAATACGTTGATCCGATCAAACTATCTCTTGACGCCATATACAAAAGCAAAATTAGAAAATTGAAGAAAATTGGCAAGAAACCTACATATTAAATTGCTATTTGTATTTGCATGATATCGAAATAAAACAGCAATAGAAAGGTCCTCTGCGGTATTTTTATATTATTGATATGATTGCTTTTGCCGCTTATGGAAGCCTATTCTGAATTCCAAAAAATCTAGCTTATATTCTAAAAGTCGCTGCTGCATTGTAAATTGCCGGCGAGGGTTACCGAAATATACATTTGGAGAAATGCATGATTTAGAACTTTCGGAGGTATTTATAGGTATATCATTTGTCCTAGAATTTATGAATGTGTGTAATAGTTTCACAAATACGAAAAAATTACTTTTTAGGCCTAAGTAACAAATGACTTAAATTTTTATACATAATCAATGCAGTGCGATATCTGCCATAAAAGGCATATATTTAATAGGTATATAGTAAATCTGCTGACTCGTAAGAATAAATCCAGTTTATTCTTGCATATTTATTGGGGTAATTTGTAACGGTCGAAAAATAACAAAATGTTTAATTATTAATAACCATCAAATTGTATTCAGAATTTCGGCGAGAATCAGAATAGATTTTTTGAAGGTGGTCGCACCGGTCTCTGAGACCCAGCATTTTAATAATGTTATTTTCTGGATTTTATTAAATAATTTTGGGTCGGAGTAAATTAGGTTCTTTTTTAACATAAATTAAACAACATTTATCATATAAAAGTAATTTATTTTTATTAAACAGCTAACATTTTTGTCGAAACTAAATTTTGACTAAATTTAAAGTTATACGGATATGTGAATATCTATCTTACAAATGTTTACATTTTACTCCACCTCATATGTACGCTTTTTGGAAAACAGACCCGCTTCGGCTCTGGCCCCAGGGTGTAAACAGCACAAGTGCTAGTTTAGTAACTCTAACAAAGCTGAAAAACCTAAAAGAAACTGGAAAACGGTAGACATTTCGAGGAACAAATCTGCCCCCATTGTCAAAGTCGAAACATCTAAAAATGAAAATGGTTAGCAAATGCAATTAAAACAGTAATAATCTTGTGCACTTTGTCAAGTTTTGAATTGACTTTGACAAGATGACAATAAATATTTTCATTGCATTTTATGTATTTGTCACGCATTAATTTATGCCATATGATATGGCAAATGCTGTCCTTAAAACTGATACGTAGATTCGATTAAAAATGCAGATTTGTCGATTTTTTGATTTTCAGTTTGGACAATCTGTTTTAAGCGTACTTGCTATCTAACGCATAGCTATTTTCAAAAAAAGCAATTCTAGATTCGTAAATCTCAGTATCTCTGCAATGAAAAAAAAAATCAATAACAATTTTCCAAACGAGATAAGGAAATACGAGAAAATCGATATTAAATTGAAACATGAAGAAGAGCGGCAAAAATATCCCGAGTTTGAATAGGTAATTTATATTATGCAATGAGCATTTAATTACAGCTATTAAGTTACAAGTATGCGCCGTAATGAATGCGAATATCTTAATAGGCACTAAACGTGACTTGTGGCGGGCCATGATAATAAAAAGTAAGTACTTTAGTTTTTAAAACATACAAAGTAAACTATCAGAATCGATTAATTTTAAATGTCATGGTCATGACACTCTTTGACACGCACCGAACATTACTGTAATATTGCATTTTTATTGGTTACAAACTCTTATTTTAATGAAAATTATTTTATATTATTGAATCACATTAAAGTATAGGTAGTAAATCTTTAATAAATCAACTAGAGTAAAAAAACTATTTTAAACTGACAGTTCGTTGAATATAATATATTGATGAGCATAGTAGCAGCATATTTGTACTCTTTGCCATGAAGTCTTGGCATGCCTCGGATTAAAAGTCGTAAAATTTTATAAAACAAACTAAAACATTCAATGGATACATTTTGGATAGTAGATGGCTACAAAATATATTTATTTCTGTAGGTTCAAGGTGCCTCTCTACGTCGGCAAACTAGAAGTTTATTGGGCCTTTCAGGAATCCAGAAATCAAATGTTTATATTCATGGGATAGTTCTGTCCATTAGGTAGTTCAAATATTGCAAAGATTGCCCTAAGTGTCAACTCGAATATGTAATTACTTCATGAGAAAACGTCTTAGCAAAATATTTCACTAGAGAGAGTTTTCTCATAACAGAAAGGATGGTTCAGCAATGGTTAGACTCTTTGAGGATTTTTCATTTCAAGCATATTGAACTTGAATCAGATTAATTAATACATAGCACTAACTAATTAGGTTCATTTCATAAAACAAACATACTAGCCATACCAATAACGTACTTAAATATATATGTGAAAAATATGGAGCTGTAACGTCAATAAACCGACTTTCGTCAAAGTACCAATTACAAATCCAGACGACATATCAGTTATTAACAAGAGGGGACTCGAGAATAGGGAATCGTGATGTCATTGAAAACAAATAATATTCTTATTTCATACTGTCCGCTAAATGACAATTTCCCGGACTCATTGATGCCGTAATGTGTTATTACAGTATCTGATACCGTAATTTATTTTTTTTACAGTGACAAGCAAAAGAAAATCATAATTCGCTATGAATAACCATGGCTATAACATTGTTAAGTTGGAGCGATTGTTAGATTGACAACTAATATTTTTTAAATTTTAATACTTTTCATTAATTTTAAAAATAATTATAAAGACAGTATGAAATAAAATATTATACGATACACGTCCGTTAGGTCTTATTACAGTACTCGTTTACACTCCGTACTCGGCTCCTACGTCGCCTCTCCGTAAAACAACTCGTACTGTAATAAGTCACCTACCGGACTTATAAGGTAAATTACTATTTCGGGTCACTAATGATAATTGTTTTTTAGTAACTAAAACCAAGCTAGAGGCCCATAAACCTAAAGAAAATGTATTCCTTTGATTGGCAATGGGAATATGGATACAGGATACAGGCGAGATTATAACTAAAAACTGGATGTAAATGTTATCGGAATGACCAACAACAAACTTAAGGTGTCGACTATGGCATAGAAATATAAGAAATTGTCAAATGGATTGATACTTCGCCAATTCGGTTAAATCCGTTTTTGCGACAGTTTTTTAAATTACCCGTTTAAATTTCTCCTAAGTGGAGCGGCTTGACCCTATTCCTGCAGCTGGAGGTTCTCAAAACACGCTTCAGCAAATCTAGGAATTAAAAGCAACCTATTAGAAATAATAAGTACAGGGTGGCCAAATAAGCGTGCAAGGTACTGTATCTCGGAAACTATTTATTGTAGAGACTTGCGGTAAAAAATTTTATAACTAAAGTAGCCAAAAAAAAAATCCTGGAAATTATTTTCAGCTTTCGCAGATGGCCGCTGTAACTAACCCAAACTAACCGCCATCCAAAAATTTAAAAAAGGTGGTGGTTTTCTGAATTTTGCTTTATTAAGATAACAAAAAAGTACAAGCATTTTCAAGCGGAGATAAATTCGAGTTTTCTTTGTTAAACACTTTTTGCCCTATCTCTAAAAATAAACTGGTGGGGGGGTGTTCAAATGTTTTTGTAAATAACCCTCTGTCACTTCAAAACGGCTGAACAGATTTCAACTGACTTGGTCTCGTTGAAAAGAGCTTTTCTCGGGCATCAACAAAACCTACCTTATTTGTGCTGATTTTAATTTGCTATGTCGCCACTAGAGGGCATTTTTCGATATTACGACAGCAATTGCGAAATTTCTAAAAAAAATAAATCTATTGGTACTAGTTTTTTTTCATGAAAAAATAGCAAAATGATGTCCAAACAAGCTAGTGAAAACCGCGACTCGATATCTTATTCCTAACCTAAAATATCGGCAAAAGAAAATTTTACCATAAAATCAGTTTTCTTTATTTTCTCTCCAAAGTTTGTTGGTTGTTTTTTATGGGTAACTAGACTGCCATAAAACTAGAAACCATAAAAAATATAAACAGCTTGAACCGTCATCAATATAACAATTTTAGGTTGTAACTTTTAATAAAAAAGGCACAATTTATGCTTAGGCGCATATTAACTATAATATAGGTACGAGTAAGTAGGTATATAATAAGTATAAGGCCATGGATCAAGATGAAAGACGTTGGAGTCTTAATGTGTGGTGTGGCATTCTGGGAGGCAACATTATTGGACCATATTATAAACGCAGTATTTAAACAGCGGTGGATTGGAAGAGGAAGTCTATTTCCATGGCCACCCAGATCCCAAGACTTAACCTGTTTAGATTGCTATTTATTGGGCCGGTTAAAGGACAACGTATTTCAAACTCAAACTACAACTATGCAAGACATGGAATACAGGATTCGAAATGCAGCAATTTGAGCATTTAAGGAGGCATTAGAATTTTTTTTTCAGGGCCACGACTTACATAAAAAAGAAAATTTCGTAAAAACATGAAGGCCCGTTTTCAAAAAAGTTATCGAATTCGAAGCCCACTGATTTTCTAGTAAAAATTTCTTCTGCCGTTATTTTAGGTTAGGAACAAGATATTGAGGCGCGGTTTTCACTAGCTTGTTTGGGCATCATTTTGCTGTTTTCTCATGAAAAAAAAAACTGATACCAATATATTTAATTTTTTTTTAGGAATTTCGCAATTTCTGTCGTAATATCCAAAAATGCCTTCTAGAGGCGACATAGCAAATTACAATCACCACAAATAAAGTAGGTTTTGTTGCCCAAGAAAAGCTCTTTTTTTACAGGTAAATTTGACGTTTCTTCCTAATATTGTTATTAGACATTTGTTTTATCTTCCATGGCCTGCTACTTATTATATACGTACCTACTCGTACCTATATTATAGTTAATATGAGCCTAAGCATAAATGGTGTTTTTTTTATTAAAAGTTACAACCTAAAATTGCTATATTGATGACAATTCAAGCTGTTTGTATTTTTTACGGTTCCTAGTTTTGAAATAGAAATTTAAGTTACCTATAAAAAACAACCAACAAACTTGGAGAAAAAAATTAAAAACCTAATTTTATAGTAAAATTTTCTTTTGCCGATATTTTAGGTTAGGAACAAGAT
>MU183093.1:234354-249940 GCA_016904865.1 Pissodes strobi | reverse complement strand
GGGTACAAGAGATGCACTTTTCTGTCTACAAGTATTGTTCCAGCGCTGTAGGGATATGGACTGTGATATTTTTGCCTGTTATATAGACTACCAAAAGGCGTTCGATAGAATAAAACAGGAAAAGATGATAGACGTCTTGATGAATACGGGGATGGATGATAAAGATCTAATGATCATCCGAAATCTTTACTGGAATCATTCAGCTACTATTAAACTTAATATGGAAGAGCAAACCAACACAGTAAACATTCTTCGAGGAGTTAGGCAGGGCTGTATCCTGTCACCACTCATATTTAATCTCTACTCGGAGGAAATCTTTAAAGAGGCCCTTGAGAATACCGACATAGGAATTTTGCTGAATGGAGAACGAATGAACAGCTTACAAGAACTAATGAACAAAATAAAAGACGTCAGCAGTAACTATGGCTTGGAACTTAACATTAGTAAAACCAAATTCATGGTAATCAGTAGAGAAACTGGTGGAAGGTACGGCTTAACGATCAACAACACACCAATAGACATAGTAACACAGTTCACCTATGTGGGAACCATGATCAATGATAATTGGGACCACTCGCAGGAAATCAGGTGTAGAATAGAGAAAGCAAGGGCCGCCTTCAACCAAATGGCTAAACTGTTTAAAAGTCACAACCTCAACATCGACATCAAAATCAGACTCCTCCGATGCTATATTTTCTCGATTCTTTTCCATGGGATGGAGTCATGGACATTAACCGAGGCAACACAAAGAAGACTCGAAGCCTTCGAAATGGGGCCGAGAATGCTGAGAATATCATGGGTGGACAGAGTGACCAACAAGGCAGTGATGGAGAGAATGAAGAAGGACTTGGAAGTAATGAACACCATCAAGAGAAGAAAGTTTGAGTACCTCGGATATATTATGAGGAACGAAAGCAAATATCACCTTTTAAAGTCCATTCTCTAAGGGAAAGTTTATGGCAGAAGACCACCAGGAGGAAGGAGAATATCATGGCTTAAAAACTTAAGAACATGGTTCTCGAAAACTACTACTGAACTATTCAGAGATCTGAAGGTGTGAGTTGCATAAAGAGCCATGGCGGGCTTGTCTTTGGGAGACAGGATATCAAATGTGTCCATACGGCATAGAACAGATGTGGCTGATGTCATAAAAAGAGTATCAACTTTAAAGTGAAGCTGAGCTGGCCATCTGGCACGAACAACGGGTGAAAAATAGTCAAAGCGTATTCTACATTGGACAGGAAGCTTATAGAAGCAGCGGCAGACCACCAACAAGATGGGCCGACGACATCAAGAGAATCCTGGGAGATTGGATATAGGACGCACAAGAATGAATGGAAATGGCGATAACAAAGGTGGTATATGGACGCGAACGGTTATTTGATGTTGTTGATGATGATGATATAAATATGTACCAAATAAATTTCATTTGTTAAAGTACACAGAACCTTTAATTTGGTTAGTTTGGGTAAATCATTAATTTTTACAGACATATATTAATTTCCATTAATGTATTGTCTCCACATTTTAAATTGCCTGCAATTTGCTCAGACTTGTACAAATATGGACCACGAACCGCCGTCACCGATCGGTGGAGGCTTATGTTAGTTTTTTGGGAGTGGTACCCCGCACCTGCGCAATTATCTCGAATTTTGTACGAGCCATAAATTCTTGGCCCAGACATCATCTGTGGAGATTTCATTCATTTGGGCTATATCATTTTAAGGTTTGAATTAATGTAGCATATCTGGAGAAATTTACACCAGCTTTCAATTACTGATGATCAACGTCAGAAATTTAGATTTAAGGCATGACGTCAGCTGTCAAAATGGACTGGGAACTATATTTGCTAGTTGGGAAGTGACACTCATTCCAAGAGGTGCAATCTCTAGTGCGCATATCACAAATAGTTAAGGTTCTGCTTTCCTCTTCATGTCAATAGCTTACCTAGATGTATTCTCCAATATAGAAATCTGTATCGCAAACGAAGAAGATTCGGAAGTAACACCAACGTGTTTCAAAATAACTTGTTACCTGATGCAACAATTGTTCTAATAATATTGTCACATACACGCTCCTACCGCTTGTTGCCTATGGAACTGATTTCGTTGCAGTAGTTGTGCTGTGCTCTTTCAGAAGACGGAGCTCAGATATAGGTAGTTGGGAGAGATGGATAGAAACACTCGGTGTAAAAAAGGCTCGGTTTATTAACTTCAGGTTGAGTATGGAAGGTTGTAAGTATTACCAAAATATTCGGGAATGCATATCTCGTAAGTCCCCTGGGATATTCCTCGCGAAAATGTTAACCACTAACAGCAGCGAGAGAGAGGGAGAGCTAGCCTGAAGGGCTGTTACAATTAGACTGACGGGCGGATAGATTATTTGATCTGGCTGAATATTTAGTTACATAGTTTACTTTTTATTTGTAGTTAATTTAAATAGAACTTTGCCTTATGGCGTTATTAATTTTTACTGATTCACTTTTAAGGCGTGCCTGATCAGAGGGGCTTTTCCCTTTCGGTAGTTCGCACTGATAGGTCTTTTTTAAACGTGCCTGATCAGAGTGGCTTTTACCTTTCGGTAGTTCGCACTGATAGGTCTTTTTTAAACGTGCCTGATCAGAGTGGCTTTTCCCTTTCGGTAGTTCGCACTGGAGATCAAAGTCTGCCGGTATGGGCTGCTGCACAGCTTTTTATACCAAACTTTGACCTCTAATTCGAGTATTGTTTTGAATTGTCAACAAGGTTAATCATAACAGTTTATATTTTAATTAACAACAATTTATAATTGCGATTCAAGGTTAAGTTCAAACTTTCCACTGTATGATTTTATGTTAGTTGACACATGCCCCCCTTCCAGAAAACGACGGCCTCCGGAGTTTATTACCAGATATGCTATTCCCTTACTACATATATATATATTTTTTACATTTTTCACTCAACCTTATATTAACACTTTCTCATTATCACAATCAGTCCGTACTGGTCTCTACTCGATCCAAGACGTTCTGGCTGGTTGCAACAGTTTGTCCATTCGTTTTTCTTGTTGTTCACTTCGTGTCGTGGCTCAGTTTTGTCCACCCGGTATTAGTCTTGAAGTGTTTGTCGACTCTGTATGTTGCTTGACCCAGTGCTTTTTGCTGACATGGAACAAAAGAGAGGGTTGTTTTAATAATTAACTAATAACTAATTTAATATCAATCAATCAATTTTTTAGTTGCTAAATACAATAACAATATATGACCGTTGTGGTCAGATTTAGGCGACCTACTATTTATATATATTTTTAGTTATAATAAACATTTTAAGACGTTTCCGTTTTTATTTTTATTATTAGATTTGGATTATTTATACCAATATTTCATCATATTTCAGATTCTTATTTATTACTTATTGTAAATTCTCGTATAAAGAATTAAAAATAATTCTTTTGATTATTCATATATATGTATATCTGGCAGTCCTATATCTATTCGTATTTTAGCCTATCTATTACGATAATTTAATTACAGCTAAGCTATTACTTTTAAATATTATAATATGATACGATACGTATTTATACTACTGTGCATAGTCGGCAAAAAATGAAATGCAGGTCATGTTGATGTTCCATTGCTCGGATCGACTAACTGCAATCCTTTGAAATATGCAATTTAGGCTACCGTCTGAATTCTGATTTTCTATCCTTAAAGTGTATCCATCCTGTGGTTTAGAGGGTACCTATATAATTTAAATAATAGATCAATAGTAGGAATAGACATGTTAGTGCAACAAGAATAGCTTGCATAATTATATTTCATGTGTTTTGTGCATGTACACATTTACTAAATATTGGCAGTGTTGGCGCGAGTTTGTGAAATATTATGTATATTACTGCAAATGATAGTATAGTGTTCCATATAATCATCAAACTAGGACTTTTGCTTGTTCATTTATAACTATTTGATGGCGTTGCCTGATTTCTGAGGTTATAGTTTGTAGCAATTCGTTATTAAACATTAGGTTAAGGTGTGGTATAGATAACGCCCAGTTGTGGTTGATACAATGACATGAGATGAGTGCTCCTGAAGTTGACGTGTTGTTGCCCTGTATGCGAGTGGCCGCTTCCATACAGACTATTTCCATGCCCTCTTCTGGATGAGTTTATGATGAATTTATCATCCCTAATCTCAGTGTTGATCATTAGTGACGGACGATGACATCTCAGTGCACAGTGAGCTGTCAGGTCCTCCACTAAGTCCTCGTGAAATGGTTTTGTAATAGGTTATCACCTAATAGCCTGGGTAGGTAGCAGTGTTTATTTCCATATGGATTGCATAAATGTAAACCTGTCGCTGTAATTTGCCTTGTTACTTGATTGTTGTTATTAGTAGTAGTATTTTTTCAGCTACTAGTGTTGTGTTGAACTACACACGTTTCAATTGTTACAACATTTTTTCTTTCGAGATTCCCCCTTTTTTTCTCTGGATATCGTGATGCTGCCTTCATTGTCTTACATATGGTTCCCATCTCTCCGGATCCTGCCTCGCACTGGCTCCATATAGTCTTGGTATGTATATTATATGTCTGTGATGCATGTATCAGGCTTTATGTATGCATTATTTTACACTATTTATATCTAGTATATTTCTTAATCTATCAGCTGATTTTTATGTACATATTCTAAATATTCCATGCTCCGTGGCCCTTAAGTGTTTTGATTTTCTCGATAAGATATTCATCACTACCTAAGTCCGTTTTACATATAGTCTATGCCTATATGTTTTCTCATTAGCTCGTCTTCTACCTAGTTTCCCTTTAAACTTCTTTTTTATCCGATCGGACGAAAAACGACACCTTTCCGATGTGTTTTCTCACCGCAAAAGTCATGATTCCAGTATATTGTAGTCGTTGCTTGGCAACATGCAATAACTGTACAAGAATAGAAAATAACTGTCCGGGAATATAACATTCCCGTCCTAGGCCGGGAATGTAACATTTCTGTCTTATTCAAACGCCTTGCTTGTCATATCTGACGTCTATCAAAAGTAACATTTAGCTGTAGTTTCCGTAGCTACGTAATAAACTTCAAGCTCCCTCGATTCATAACTTGATATTATGTTGAGTTTAAATTTAAAACACAGTTTTTATTTAGAGTAATATTTGGCTCTATTTTTATAAGTACGTATTCTAATTAATTTCGATCGGATAAAAAATAGTATGTGCAACTCGTAGGAAAAGCACATTCCTGGACTCCTGTGTTGCTGGCCTGGGTCCAGCAACTACCACAGTCGTCCAGGAATGTTTTGCTTTTCCTCCTAGTTACACAATATACTATTACTTATTTCTCCTAGTTTCTCCTCACTTGAAACGCTCACATGTTTTTCTATGACTTTCCCTGTACGGTATTGATCGAAAACAATTGCGTTCTCATTATAACTTTACTAAAGTTTCATCTCTCCATTTATAGTTTATTATTGCCATATATGAACAAAAGTTTTCTAGTTTCATTTTTCTCTATATTAACTTTCTATATCATCTATTTGGACGCCTTCATGTTTTTATTATGACTTTCTCTAGTATCATAGATAGTTGTCAATAACACTTGCGTTCCAAATTCTTGTTCCATCTTTCTAATATATCTCTGTTTGCTTCTCTAAGAGCCTCTAATATTTTTCTATGTGCTTTATTTTCTACTCTAAGTATATACAATATCTATGTACTCTATTTTCCATTCTAATATCTATGTACTCTATTTTCTACTTTAAGTACATATTGTTTCCATTTTAAATGTATCATATATTTTTCTATATGCTCTATGCTACTGTTTTCTCACTCCTAAGTGTCTTATTATGATTTTCCCTAATATGTAAGGTATTTATCATTGACACCTGGGTTTGTAGATACTTTGTGCATTGTCATTATTTTCTCCCTAAAATCGCTAACAGTCTTCCTTCGAAGTCCTTGTTTTCTTTCTCGTCCATACCTTCACTACTCTCAATTTTATTAGTGTCATTCCCCAAAATTGCTAATAGTCTTCTTTCGAAGTCCTCGCCCTCTTTTTTGTTTATACTTTTATTATTCTCAATTTTATTATTATTTTGTTGCCCCTTATCTTTCTCACGTTTTTCTTTTTCTGCCTCTTGTATAACTAACTGTATATCCGTATCTTCCGTATCCTCTGTACTATCGTGCTATGTGTCCTCTGCATCCTCGTCTTAGTTACTTAGTTTCTGCTTTCGCCTTAGTTTTTGGTTTCTTTGTATTTGCTTAGTTTTAGGTTACTTCTTACTTAGTTTCTGGTTTCATTGCATTTACTTAGTTTCTGGTTACTTTTTACTCAATTTTTATATATTTTTTGTATTTACTTAGTTTCTGTTACCGTAGTACCTTAGATAATATAGTACTGTATGACTGACTATGTTTGGCGATATCCATCTTTAATACTAGTTCAATATTTCCTCGTATATTGTCTATTTATATGTACTTTTTATGAAACTCAAATTTCTTCTCTTAGTTCCTCGTATATTTTGCTTTCCAAGTGTCTGACTTGTGATTTTCCTGTAAGGTATTTATCTGAGACAATTGGGTTCACAATTTTTTATACGTCCTGTATATACTAATTTCTTAGTTTCTCCTTTATTTCGTACTTCTTAAAAACTTCTTCTCTTTTCTTCTTCTTCATTTTCTATTTGCCTGTTCCTCTGCCTAACTATTATTATCTCTATTATCTAAGGTATTTGTGATTTTTACGCGTGTTTAAAATTTTAATTTCACGCAACTTTTTTCACTAAAAATTGCTAGTAGTTGTTCTTCTAACTGTACACCCCTTCTTTTGTCCATAATGGCACTACTCTTAATTTTTTGTTGGTTATTCTCTTTCTTACATTTTGCCATTGCGTGTTTTGCCTCTCGCATAATTAACTGATATCTATTTGCTTCATTTTCATTATTGACTTCTCTATCTTCTTTCTGATTATTGCTTGGTGATGTGCTGGTCCATTGGTCCGATCTATGTACTGATTTTTCTTACTCTTCTTATGGTCCAACTATCTTGAAGATGTAGTTTTCTTCTCTGTATTGATAATATATGATGACTAAATGTGCAGAGTCCGTATTATGCTTGACCTTAGTTGAAAGATTTATTTAAAAGAAGAGGGCTATTTAATACTGATGCTTACACCAAATGGTCAAAAAGGCGAATTGTTATAATTTCCAAAAAATCTCAAAGAAAACTGGTACAGAAAACAATCTTGTGTGGGTCACCACGGCTATAAAAAATATAGACGGCGTGGATTGATGCAAAATATTATTTTTAGCTGGATCAGGGGTCTATCTGGAAAAAGCGTATCTCCTCGACGAGTCCTTGGTCCTGTGTCCTATGTAAGGGGATGAAAACGGCTACCTCCACCATGGACAGCAGCGAGAGAGAGGGAGAGCTAGCCTGAAGGGCTGTTACAATTAGACTGACGGGCGGATAGATTATTTGATCTGGCTGAATATTTAGTTACGTAGTTTACTTTTTATTTGTAGTTAATTTAAACAGAACTTTGCCTTATGGCGTTATTAATTTTCACTGATTCACTTTTAAGGCGTGCATGATCAGAGGGGCTTTTCCCTTTCGGTAGTTCGCACTGATAGGTCTTTTTTAAACGTGCCTGATCAAAGTGGCTTTTCCCTTTCGGTAGTTCGCACTGATAGGTCTTTTGTAAACGTACCTGATCAGAGTGGCTTTTCCCTTTCGGTAGTTCGCACTGATAGGTCTTTTTTAAAGTGAGAGCTTTGATCTGCCAGAGGGGCTTTTCCCTTTCGGTAGTTCATACTGGAGATCAAAGTCTGCCGGTATGGGCTGCTGCACAGCTTTTTATACCAAACTTTGACCTCTAATTCGAGTATTGTTTTGAATTGTCAACAAGGTTAATCATAACAGTTTATAATTTAATTAACAACAATTTATAATTGCGATTCAAGGTTAAGTTCAAACTTTCCACTATATGATTTTATGTTAGTTGACAATATAAATACGTAATTAACAAAAAGCAGATGATGGTGTAATTCTTCTTCTTGGCTAGATTCTGACTGATATCCAGATATCAAGGTTGTTTTAGTTTAATTCTTTACTAAGTTTTTTTAAAGCTAGAAGGTAAGAGGTTATTATTCTGAAAATAATCTAAATCTTTCAATCACACTAGATTTTTCAAATATCTTTTAGTTTTCGTAGGCAGTGTGCTCTTCATAATTTTGAAATATTCTGAGTCTGAGCAATATCTAATAAGTAATATTTAGCTATTTTCAGAAATGCATAAATAAAATAAATAAAGTGATAAAAATATTTATTGTGACAAAATAACATTATATGAACAAATTTTTATTGAATTCTACTTTTGAAAATGATGTAGCAGTAGTGAACGAATCTCAACAGATGGCATCAGAGCTTTGGTCTAAATCCCTGAATATGTCATCAGAACCCGAAACCTGGAAGACAACTCTAAATTTGTTGCTAAACTAACCGAAGCCTTAAAATGATATAGCTTAATTAGAGGATGACAGAATGTCAGTGCTTTGGTCTATATCCCCGATGATATCAGCGATAACCGAGACCTGGTGAAAACCTCTGAAAATATCCTATATTAACTGAACGTTTATTTATAGCTCGTACAAAATTCGGAATTAAATATTACCTCTTGAGTTTCTACTCATATTTTCATTAATTCTTCACAATTTTTCGCATTCTGTCCTTATCGTGACAACATGATAAAGCAGGTTAAAATAAATTTATCTTTAATATGAAGCTTGAATGGGGCATAATAATAATTAGTTTCTTCAAAAACATTCATTTTATAAGCACTATCAAATATTTTAACTCGTAGACAGCGTTAATTTTATTGATGATTTCATGGTAAAAAGTCACAGACAGGTATTTCCAAAATTTTTTTATTGATTTTGATAGATCTTAAAGATTAGGATTTAATGATAATGATAAACAAATTAATGTTAAAATGGATATACCTATAATATGATTGTTTATGACAAGAACCTTGAATTATGTAAACATAATCCATAATTGGATCTATGCATTTTATAATCAACAAATACTTTAAGTCGTTGGCAAATAGCGATAACTTTGTTGATGATTACAAGATGGAAATATCATTCCCAACATTTTTGATATAGGGCAACTCTTGATTTGAATAGCCCTTCAGAATTTTTTATTATTAGTAGGGGAGACCGGAGCTTGTTGCCGTAGAGGTAAGTCGCCACGTCGGCATTTTGTTGTTACGTCCGGCGTGCTCAGTCTGCCCGAACTTGGATACCGACCGCCACTTTGTAAAGACTTTCAAATATGTTACAGCAATTGCGCAAAGTGCACGTAGGGAAGGTCAGATATAGTACGCGTAAGTATGTTTTTTCCCATCTGCTTTATCACACAATTTTTAAAAATATGTATTTATCTAGAGATACAAAGTTTGTCAAAAACACTATTGGGGTTAGTCACGTCATTATTCCCGGATTAAATTGTCGTATGCTGCTATATCATCCTGGTGCAGGGCAACCTACTCCTTGTTAAATTTAAACTTAATTTATTATTTTTCCTAACTTTGTAGAATTTGCAAAATTATGAGAAAATAAATATAAACGAAAGACAGATCCACCCACCTCTACACATCAGATCGTGTTAAGGCAACAACACCTCTACTAAGTGCTCACAAAATTTTAGCTCGTGACGTCATGCATGTAGGCCTTTGCTATTTGAAGCGAATATATAGCAGGGTGGCCTGCGGGAGGAAGGGTTATCGCGATCGAGGCGCAATTGGTTGCAAGCTTACCAGACTACTGTGATAGTAGCGAATAATAAGATGCCGGTATATAAAGAATATATCTCTTAAGGTGCGCGTCCACTTGTTCGTACCGGACGAATCGGCCGCACCTTACGCATCCCATTATTTAATTCTTTTCCATGGTTTAAATATAAATGCGTCCACTAACCCACAACAGCCGCGTCGAACTGCCGGAATGCGGCTACGTATTTTCGAGAAAGAATTCAAAGCCGGGCCGGTCGGTGCGTGCGGCTGACGTAATCAGTAAATGCGTACAAATGGACGCATTTTATGGGCAGATTTTGAGGAATCCGTTTAATATCGTGTGGCGTTCGGTTTGCTTCGCTTATACAGCTCAATTGTTGTAGTTATTAACTTAGACCAGTGACTAGTTCTTTTAGAGGTTTACAGAATTATATACATACGTGTCATATGTGTGTTGTGTAATTTATAAACATTAAAAATGGACCTTTGGTTTTCCGAAGCCAGGTTCTATTAGTTAATAATTTAATGAACACGGCTTGCGTGAAAATATGGGCAACAGACTCCTTTTATTTCTGTTCTGGAAAATCGAATTTTCCATATGTTATCCCCAGGGGCCACTCGTAAATTTCCCTCCATTTTACTCAACATCGATGTAATTTTCAACCCTATTCAAGGCTTGTATGCGAAAATGAGGCACCAAATCTGTCACTACCTGACGGTCTAATAGCAGCACTCTACACTCTACAACCTTCAAATCGAATATTTCCAGAACAACTGCAAAGGTTCATTACATTGCAACCTTTGCAAAGTATAGCAGCAAATCAGCAACTAGTTGGATACAATTTGGATGATAGCTCGAGCATCGAAACGGACGCAGAGTCTTACAGACCTATATAAAAATTATGTTTTTCATATTAATATGACATTGCAACATGAGGTAGAAAATAAAGATACAAATTACTATTAAAATTGTTATTATTTGTAGCTTTAGAAAGCGCCTCATACCTTATTGTAATTGCTAGTCTCTACAAGGGTCCTATTGGTTGTCTAAATTTTGTATATTTCATCTGCAACATTGGCCAGATTATATGTAGAAGCGACATAATTTTGCGTAGCCCATTCTAAAATAGGCAAAACACTTTTCATCATCATCTACTAAGTCAGAGAACAATGTATGAAATTCGCCATATTGTTTTCGTTTTCAACATATATTATGCACTCAGAATCTATGACGCTGTCCGTCGTCGTCTGCATTTAGTTCGTGCTTTTTCTTCTTCATCTGATAATAAAGTAGCGATCAACACTATTTCCTCTTCTGAAAAACTCATTGTTCTACCAACAAATCAAAATTACTAATCTAAACAGTCACCCACTCAGTCGAGCCAATGCGATCCGATGCGGGTAAGTGGACGAATTCATTACAAAAATCCGATTCGATTCATGCGGCCGATTCGTCTGGTACGAACAAGTGGACGCGCACCTTAACATTACAATAACTCCAATATTGTAAAAGACATATTTCCATAAGATGTTCTTCATCTTTTTATAGTCTCGTAATTTATTTAGTTAATTATCTAATATTACTACTTTGTTCGTGTACTTTCCTAAAATAATACAGTGGACTCTCGATAATCTACCGCTCGATGATCGACGACGCCGGATAATTGGTGGCCGGCACCGCCGCGCGCCGCTGCGCGTTGTAAGAAAATTCTCGAAACGGGAACAAGTAAATAAGTACGTTTTAAATTTCGTGCATTATCACTAACCATCTCTCTAAACACATACATATGTACATATATATTAGATACATTATCCATATTATGTATCTATACCTATAAAATATAAACAGACACATTGCTTTTACATATATTGTTAAAATCATACATACACTCGTTGTATAACTTGTCGATCTCAATAATTGGCAGTACCGCTGCGCTGGTCCCAACCCTCGCCAATTATCGAGAGTCTACTCTACTTCCCTTATAGAGCCGGCAACAGCGCAAACAAAGCAAACTGTAAGTTTGCGAATTTGCGGATTCGTAATCGGTAATTACTGTTATTTTCTTAAATTTTTCTGAAACCAGAACTATTTATATGCTTTTAGGTGCTTGAAACTTGTACCTAATATTTCGTTGTATATTTAGGTATACAATTTATATTATTATGTGTATTTTTAAATACGCAAAACTATATTTTCGACTTAAAAACCTGTTGCTTTTGCCGTTTGTGTATAGCCAACAACCTTGAGTGGGTATTGGAACAACAGAGTTTATACGTTTTTCTCCGTGTTTTCGGTTTTCCAAAAGGCCTAAATGTACAACAAAAATGGCTAAAGCCATACCCCCAAATAACACGAAAGTATGTGAAGCTCAGTTTGCTGAAATTAGTATAATAAAAGTACAAACACTGGCAAATTTTTTGCAATAGATTTACCCAAACCACAACTAAAAGAGGACTGTATACCATCTATTTTTTTAAGTTGCCCTAATTGTTTGTCAAAAAATATCAAAATACTGCTAAGTAAAGATGAAGAGCTCAAAAATTTTGATGAATTAAATTTGTCATTTTGAAGTAAAGAAAATTTAGTATAAGAAGCACGAAAAAATCAAAAATGTTGATAATTTTGGGTAGTTTTTCTACATTTAAACTACCAAAGATTGGAAATTTCAAACGGACCCATGCAAATGGCAGGTGGTCATTATCATATTTCTGTTGCGACAGTTATATGAGACAGAGAAGAGACTTCTTATAAATCATTCTATATTAACATTTCAGTCTCGCAGTTTTGGGTCTATTAATGTTAATAAGTTCTATGAGCTACCTGATTATGACCCAGATCAAAATTGCTTTTAACAAGAGTTTTCCCAAATTAAAAGAGCAACGGATTTTAACATTTCGGAAAGAACTCTGAGACGTGTTTTGTAAGAGTGAGCCAAGATATTCTAAATGGGCCTGCCGAGATGTCAACAATATATGTCTGATATTCTAATGATAGGTAAAAGGTCTTTTTTATCTAATCTGTGTTTTATAGAGCTCGATAATTTTTAGGTATTGCAAGAAACTCTTTAAAGCTGCAGACATATTCTATAGTTTGGCAGCGAAACAAGTAGAAGCCTTCGCTTATGAATATGCCGTGGCACTGAAAATAAAATTTCTTCCACAATGGGGCGCAATAAAATCCAGTGAAGATTAGTTTAAGCTTTTTATAAAGCGGCAGAGGGAACTATCTATCCCAGCTCCAGAACCGACTAGTTGGGCAAGAGCTACAACAAATGTCGTAAAACCTAAACGTTGTCTTAAATCATTTGAAAACTGGCCAGAAGATTTATTTAATTTGGGCGAGACTGGAATCACATCCGTTCAGAAACCAGATAGCCTTGTAGCCAAGAGTGGTTTTAAGTTTTAAGCAAACCAGAAGAATTGCTTCACAATAAAAAGAGGGACGTTAGTGAATTTGTCTGTTGTGGTCTCCGCCAGGAAGCTATGGATGTGGATGTGGATGTGGATGGATGACAGCAAGCCATTTTTAGATTGGTGCAGCCATTTTACTAAAAACGCTAAATGTTCTCCACCAAAACCAGGTCTGTCCATAGGTGCTTTAGACTACCTGGAAGAAAAAGGCCAAACAGTGTTTTTCTTCCCTCCGCACTGTTCCCATAAAATGCAGCACCCCGAGAAATCCGCGTATAACTACTAGAAAAAATATGTTAACTCTGGCTACGATTCTTGGATTACCTTGGCACAACCATGTCTCTTTATGACATTCTAAATATCCTTGTAACTTCATTACCTCTAGCAATTACCCTTAAAAATATTACGGCAGGAATTTAGGTAACAATAATTTATCTTTTTAATAAGGGTATATCTCCAGAAGAAAAATGTCTGCCATCTTATTCGACAGATCACCCATATAGACAGGGTAATCAAACGAAAATGAGGAGTTCAGAACAGAAAGTTTAGATCATGGTCAGGATAATCAGTTACCCTCAAGAGACTGACCAACGGAAACTACAGGAAATTATCAAAAATGTATCGAAATTGAACCTAAACTAGGAACTACGCGCGAGAGTCTAGAAGAACGTTGCTCAAAAAGATTCACCTCGAGACCTGGGAGAAGTCACTCCTGAAAAGCAAGTCGCCCCTCTGAAACTAATGCTTCCCCAAAAGCGGCTCCATTAAAAATTTACAACAATATTGACAGACACTCCAATCAAAAAGACTCTTATAGAAGAGCAGAATAAGAAGGTTCCAACGCAAGAAAGGCGTTTGAAGATGATGAAAATAAGAGAAATAACCGTCTACCGAAGAATAAAAGTACGGTCACAATAATGAAAGAAACTAATAGTAGCTCTAGTAGCGAATATGAAGACGAAAATTGTTTTTTACAATAATTAACAAAATTTCTTTCTGTACGGGAGGTTAATGTCAGGGGGGAGTTTTTGATAGCTACATATTTTGACAGACAAAATGATTTTGTGCGGAAGGTATTTGGTATGGGGCGAGGGGTGGTTGTCCGGAGGTACATATCCGGGAGGTGATTATCTGGGGGCCACCTGTCTTAGATGCTTTACTGCACCTTGCCTGGCAGTACATTTTTTTTAATATTTAAGGCTGCTAACAGAAATTAAAGCAAACAACAGCAATGCCCGTAAAACGTTGATGCATGCATCAGATCTGCTTATATTTGCTTAGGGCAGGCATATTAAAGCATACAAATTAAAAACATAAAAGCGCGGCGTTTAGCCCCGGTCTCCCCTATCGTTAACCCAATAACACTAACAAATGTTATTAAGAAGATGTTGACAATGACATCGTTTAATACACAACAATACAGTTAAAAGATTAAATAAAGAAAATGTGATCTCGATTATTCAATTATCAATTCAATTGATACAAATGCTTATAGGATGAGATCTCGAGGACGCAAGTTCTGAAATAATAACTACGAGAAATTATGCAAATATTAACACTATAAATATAGAATATCATTCTTCAGATTAAGTTGCTTTTTTGGGTCACTATATAGCTAATATATTCTTCACCAAATTATTCCGTGCATAGAGACTACACATAAGCAATGCTATGATCGAACTGCTATACCACAACTAGGAATATTTATTATTGATTACATAAAAACAAACTAGGCAAATCAGTATTTTTATATGAATATACGAACACTAGAATAACCATAATCATCAATAGTTTTTCCTTAATCGAACGGTTGAACATATTTGCGGAAAAAGAGATTAGGAAAATGTTGTGAATAAGGCAATTGAAAAAAATATTGGATATAATACAAAGGCAGCAAAAAATGCAATAGAATAAGTAATTTTTGAAGAATAGGTCTAATAAAATTTTATTCTAAAGTTAAGGGTTTTTTAGTTCCATTTAATATTACTCGGACCAAGCAGATTAAAAACCGACCACACAAAAACAACTTCGGAAATCGGAAGCATTTATTCTGGAAGTAGTTCTCCGTCAAATTTTTTATACATTCAGATGATCTATTTAATCTGCCTATGATCAGCTGATTTTTGAAACGTTGCCAAAATTACTGTTTCGGTTGAATGAAACTCTAGCGCTCAACGCTGACTTAAAAAAAAACTTTTTAATGTTCTTCTGTAAAGGGATTACCTCCGCATCGTAACCAAAAATCAATAAAATCACTCGACTCTTTATTAGTCGAGTATTCATGATTAAAATGGGTTCGTAATTATTTAATGTAACCAACCGTGGATAATACAAACAAATTTCCAAACAACATTATATAACCGAATTGAAAAATTAGCTTACGGGTTGCGTCTG
>MU183093.1:200892-229461 GCA_016904865.1 Pissodes strobi | reverse complement strand
TTACTGTGCAATAAGAAAGTTTATCATTTTTAAACCGAGATAAATCACCCACTGATGTTTTTGATACTTAATTTATATCAGGGCTAGTCATATTGGCTTTTATCCTGGTAGAATGTCCAATGGACATTGAGTCAACTCACATTTATTTCCATTGTTGAAAAGAGAGCACTGTAAATATTTTTAACTGGTAATAAACAGGTGTCATCCGTCTGATATGTGTTCTGGCAAAACCATTATTTTCTAAAAGTACCCTTACATCGTTACAGAATAGGGTAGTTTCCTTAGATATAAGGGGCAGCAAATCCTGATCTCTTTTATGATAAAACTTAATAATAGTACCTAGATAAACAAGATTATTTACATTTAATCTGAAGGCAAGTAATTCGGTTCAGATTTCTAAAGAGATCATTCAGTTCTTTTTGATTGAAACGTTGGGTACTTGTTGAATCTGCTTCAAAATCACTGGACTTTTCTGACTTTGATCAGCCGTTGATGATTATGCATCATCTTCTGGGAACCTCCAAAGAATGAATGATGGAGTGGGTTTCATGCGACCTACGGTCTATTGTGGCTCACATTTTATTTAGATTTCTCCCAGCAAATTCATCCTCCTGACGAAGCTAATTATATTGTTGAGAGAGGTTGTTTTTAGACCGGCTGCGGCTGGTGGTAGTTTATTCCTACTGAATATAGCCTGCCTAGTTCCTACAGTTATAGGGCAGGCACATAATATGTAATTCGCAGTTTCCTCACGCTTCATGCATTTCCGGTAATCGGCATCCTGTACTATCCCAAGTCATGCATGTGATTGCGTAACTTGCAGTGATCTATTAGAGTTTTGAAGTGATGTCGGCTTAGATCTAGTATTCTGTCTGTTACATGTTGTTTCGAAGGATGTGCTATGAGAGCCTTAGAGTGATTTAGTCCTGGTAGTCTCAGCCAGTGTTTGAATGAACCTCCCCTGTAGATACACTGATTATTTTCTTGGCCATACTACAGGATATTCCAAGTGCAGATTCAGGCTCCATGAGCCAGACTAATGTGTTGGTATCCAGACTAGTGAAGGGCGTCATGTTTTGGGTTGATTAACAATTCCTTCTTCACCACCCCATACTGCCTCCAGCAGTTTCTAAATGACGTTATAAATCATCACTTCGGATTGATTAAGTCATCTGTATAGCTCAAAGCCCCACAGTGAAATTAGAACCAACAGGTCATCTATTAGAAGAGATCAAAGCAAGGGCAAAATTACCCATCAGTGCGACATCCCCTGGCTGCCATGAATCTGACGTCTTCCCCATTTAAGGGATTTGGCTATATTATCTAGCTTCTAGCATAGCTAGGATTCAAGCGCATACGACTGATTCGATCCCCTTCAAGACATTGGCCTCATGGAGGCTCATGTTTCATTATTGAATGCTCGTTCTCTATCTAGTAACATAGTTGCAATCTTTTTGGCTTCTAGGAGTTGGATGATGTTTGTCGCAGGTTTTTTTATGGCAGTGACACACACATTAAAGGGAAATCCTATGGCGCTCGACGAGCGATGTGTGTGCGAAGATATTGATTGACACGGTTCTTGAACAGTTGTAGGTTGTAATTATGGGGAAGCAGATGTCCTGGGAGTGAGTTCCACAGTGATGCAGTGCGCCAGACAAAGGAATTCTAGTAAAGCGATGTTCTAGGTGTTTCCAGTTGTACGACAAACTGGTGCGCTCTTGCCGTCTGTCGTGAGTGTCTGACAGGCGTTGCCAGGGGCGGGATGAGGCAGGCTAAATCCTGGAAACATGTCTGCGGTATTCCAGACTAGCCAGATTCTGGGTCAACTACGGGTCGCCGGCGAGACGGACAACTCTCTTCTGAATGGGATTCAGCAGCTTTAGGGTGTGCTTTGGTGCGGCATCTCAGATGTATAAGCAATATTCTAAGCACGGTCTTATTTGCGCTTTGTTGAGCAAGAGCAACTGCTACGGTGTATACAATTTTTGCTGCGAAATGGGGGGGCTGATATTGCGATGTTAGCAACGTGGTCATGCCAGGACATTTTGCTGTTGACCAACACACCCAGCAGTCCGATTGACGAGGATGACGGAATGGTCGAGCCTGTCATAATGATGTCAGGGCCCGCCGTATTGGCCCTCTTGGGCTGCTTGGGTCTTTGCTGCATTGAACTGGACCAAATTTCTGTCGCCCCAAATTTGAACTTTCTCCAGGTCGTGATTATTTGCTGTAATCTGCTCCTGTCTGCGGTGATAAGTCTCAGTCGCTGATAAAGGTTTTTTTGATCTATAGTGATAGACAAGGGTACTGTCATCTGCAAACCTGTAAGCAGAATTATTCGTTTCGGTCAGCAGGTCATTAATATAGATGAGGATCAGAGTTGGTGAAAGTATTGCGCCCTGAGGTACGCCCGCGTTAATGATGAATGAGTCTGAGATGTGTCCATTAACTGAAACGTGCAGTGATCAGTTCTTAAAGAAACCGGCAAGCCAGCTGCAGAGAGAGGCTGGCAGTCCGAAGGACGGCAGTTTGTTGAGCAGTCCGTCATGTCAAACTCTGTCTAAAAACATATCTCCTGTCGATCTCTCTTTGCGAAAGCCGCATTGATTATCGCTGATTATTCTGTTGTTCTCGAGGTACTTGTGTAGTTGCTGATTGACTACATGTTCCATGACTTTAGAGATTATTGGAAGCAAGGCAATTGGGCTATAGTTTGAGGGCATGGTTTTTGCTGCCATTTTTTTGGAACAGGTTGCACTCGAGCGACTTTTCAAGAAGATGGGTAAATCCATTTTCCGTAAAAAAACGGGTCTTAGTTCGTTGGCGCAGTTCTTTAACACGATGGCAGGTATTCCGTCCGGTCCTGATGCCTTTTGCGTATTTAGTTCTTTACGGATTTTACGAATATCATGGTGATGAAGCTTGATTTCTGCCATGGTTGTAGTGTTGATGTTCAATATGGTGGGGAGAGCCTTGCCTTAGGGGACATCTAAGGCAGAGTGCGATGAAAACATTTCGGTGAGCATAATTGGTTTTCTTTGGCTGTAGTCGCTATGATGCCACGTTCGTCTGTCAAAGGGGGGAGAGACGTTTTTGTAAAGTTATTACTTACTGCCTTTGCTACCGACCAGAAGTTCCTGGAGCCGCTGGGGAATTGCAAAATTTAATTCCTGATCTTTTGATTGTGTTTGTACCTAGTTTCGTCGATCACACGTTTGCATTCGTTTCTCGCTTCGACAAAATAATTGCGATTTTCAACCGTCTGATTTTGCTGCCCGTACTTGTAGGCTTGCTGTTTCCTACTTACAGCTCTTTTGCATGTTCTGTCGAACCAGGGCTTTCCTTTTGTCGGTAACTTGATGGAATTTGGGATGTATGCTTCCATTCCTGAGCAGATTACTTGCGCGATGTCTTCGCAGCAAACTGGACGGGTCGTCAGTGACAGCAGACGTCGAGCCAAGGAAAATCCAGGTAGTACTCCCTTAGATAGTCCCAGTGTGCAGAATTGTAATGCCAGATTTTGTAAGGCAATGGTGGATTCTTCTGACGAAGTGGCAATACACAAACCGTTGTAATAAGTTTGTAGTCGGAAGTACCTAGTGACGGATCAACTGTAATTGTGTACCGGTCAGGATTGGTGGTTAGAAAAAGATCCAGGGGGGCGGCGAATTCGCTCCTATCTGAGATTCGAGTTGGTTCGTCTACAAGTTGAATAAGCCCGCAGCTGATGGCAAATGCTTCTGTGGGCATTGAAGTCTCCCAGAACGATTATTTCTGATTTGGGGTGATCGACCTCTATTGAGTCAAAAGTGGTAGCTAGTATTGTAAAAAATCTTTGGTAAGCTCTATCGCTCGGAGGGCGATAGAGACAACATATAAACTTGGTTAATCCCTTGGCGGTGAACTTGAGCCACATGATGTCAAGGTTGTTCGGTTGTTGGCAACTACTGAGTCTATTAGTCTTATAGCCTGGTAGATGCTAAGGGAGTGTCCACGTAACACACCACTCCTAACATATCTGTTCAGGATCTTCTCGAAAGCTTTAACAGGAAAAGGTTGACGCTGGGAGGTCGAAGAAACTTGATTAGTAATTCATGCTGGTCTTCGACAAGCTAGTTGGAATGTAGTTTTACGCTTAAATAGCTCTGAAGACTGTAATAAGAAAAGATAGTAGATTCCCGTTTTGCATTGGAGCTGGAACGATACCATCCTCTCTTGTAGTTTTGTAATGTTGGAATGAGTTAACCGGACCTCGTATCGCCTTTGGAGTAAATGCTTTTTTGGCAACCACCCAGGCACACTTTCAGGCCACTTGATTCGGCTTTCAAGGCATACAGCTGGATGACTATTTAGATTTAGGGTACCTGGACAGTGGTTTTGGATTCTTTTCTAGATTACGTAGGAGCCATCCGGTTTTTAGAACTAGAATAATCTTTGAATAGTCATTTCAAAACCATTTTTCTGAATTATTTTTACAGTGACATGTTAAGTGCTGGGACACCTTGATTACGACTCACATTAACATCTTATCATATCAACTTGAACGCTTTAATTTGCATATTTGAAAATTAGTTTCCCTTGAAGTTCATGATTAGATATGTATTTATTGAATAAAGCCAAAAGCGAAAACATCAACAAGGCGCGATTAATATTATGAAACATAGGTATTTTTGCTTTTTATATTTTAAAATTACTTGCCAGACCTTCGAGCTTTAAAGAAAAGTTCGAAATCTGCCTTGAAATCAGTAAAAGCCGCTGCTCATCCCTTGAAAAATTCCCATATTATACGATCATGGACAATTTTCCTATATTGAATATTGATGATAAAGTGGTAAACATCCATGTAAAAAGTACCTAATGATTGTCATTTTGAGTATGCAGTTCAGAAAAATATTATTTAAAGGTGATGGTTTTCAGTAATAGAAATGAAAGTGGCCCAGTGCGAAGGATTTATCATTGTATAGAGAATATTTCGAAATACTTTGGCCACAAATACTTAATATTATAAATACTTCCCTAGGGACTGGCTTGTTTGCGGATATGCTTAGGGTTGCTACAATTGTTCGTTAAATACGCAGAAGAATGTCGCCCGATTAATATATTGCTGCTCTTGAAAACATTTTGGACAAGGCCGTACATATACAGCTTTCTCCATCTTTTTTAGCAGCCTTTTTCGGTCCACTCCGAAACATAAGCCTCCCCTCGTCTTCTCCACTCCAACCTATCCCTTGCCATTTGGTGCCAGTTTCTTCTTGCTTTCTCTCTTATATCGTCAATCCACCTTCTTTGTGGTCATCCGATGCTTCGTTTGAAGAGTCTAGGTCTCCATTGTAGAATGTGTTTTGTCCATCTTGTACTTTCCTGTCTGGAGACATGTCCTGTCCAAGTCCACTTTAAATTGTCAACACGTGCTATCACATCCTCGATCTTAGTGTGTCGTCTTATGTCTTCGTTTCGTACATGATCTCGAACTGAAATTCCCAACATAATTCGCTCTATTGCTCTCTGGATGCTGCGAAGTTTTTTGGCTGCTCTAACAGTCAATGTGGTGGTTTTCATTGCATATGTCAATACCGGAAGGATGCAGATCTTAAATATTTCTATGTTCAGGTTTATGGGAATATCCGGGTTTTTAAGAATGTATCCCAATCTTCCAGTGGCCACCCATGTCATTCTCCCCCTCTTACTCTTTTCTGCCTGTTGGTTTTCTTTGCCTCTATGTTAATTTATTTTTGTTTCCAGTTCATTTGTTTGATATGTCCTTATGTGCAAACAAATGAACATATACAGTATACAGCTCTAAAAATTTATTAAATATAATAATGTTATTACTAAGTTTCAGTCAGGTTTTAGGCAGAGGCTTGGATATGAAAGTACCTTGCAGTATATAGTAACTCAATGGAAGGAATCAAATTATAAAGGAAAAGTTACGGGTATTATATTTATAAGCTTGAAAAGAGCTTTCGAAACAATAGATAGGGATATATTAATAAAAAGATTGGGGATACATGAAATAAAAGGGAATATTTTCAAGTGGATCAAAAGTTATTTGTGTTTATTGTAAATAATAAAAATAATGAATACTGATGTGAATTAAGTTTCAAATAATTTGCTTAGCTTTTAATTTTCTGACATAATCGCAATAAAACGTTAAAAAAAATATATTTTTTTATAAAATCCGTAAAAATAATTCCAATTAAAAAAAAGTTTTTCAGTTTTATTTTTGCGCGCTCTCGCAAAGTATTGCTGGTGGAAAAATATTATGTGCATTGCGACCCCAGTGCTTTTGTTATTATCTCAGAACGACAAAGTATAACTTTGTGCTCTGAAAACACAAATAGCAATTAGGTAAACTGTAAAAGTGACACTTTTTGTCACGAATCTCCGCGATGACGGCGACATCACGAAAGGGAACGGAGGAAAACTGTAATAGTGATAGTTAGTACTATCACCATCATCGGCTCATTGAAGACATCTGCTGTATAATAATTAAATCTATTTTTAATTTCAATGTTTACGTTGCGCAAACAGACCGATATTAACACTTCCTAATACCCTAGTTCCAAATACGTGCAAGTGTAAGCAATGAAATCATAACGCCTAGCGTGAACTAACTATTTATTACTTTGCATTCTTGGGAGATACATTTAACAAAATATAATTAAACAATTTTGTAATTATAGGATTTACGAGCATTTTCACATTCGTTTTAATTATTACTAGCTGGGTGTTTGCACGTTAAAGTCAGTTCTTAGTAAGTACACATTATATTACATAGGTAATTTTAAAAAATGTAATGTTTGATAATATTTATTTCAAGCAACACTTTTTCATTTAGGGTTTGAAAGGTTCTGGACTAGTCAAGTTCGATATTATTTTTTTGAAGTGAAAACTTCTTTAGACGCGCTAAGTACACTTTCCTTGGGTAGCGAATAAAACGCATGAACACTTAAAGTACTGATGTTGCCATATGGCAACAGTTTCCAGCGTTGCTCAAATTGACCTTTTTAATGACACCTATCATCCGAACACAACATCAGATGCTATATTCCTATAGACCGAACAAAATGATTGTCTTCCCAATCCGTACGACAATAATTTTACTAAACTGATTCAACTATTTTTCGGAAATATAGACTTCAGGCTAGTGCACGTATTATCATCTAGTTGCTATTTGTTGTTTTCTATTATATTTATAATTTCCAAGTTTAGAAATATATGAAATAGTTTTGGGAGTGAAAACTCCTTTAGCACGGGTGTGATTTGATACTAGATGAAACGAAAAAGCGGCACTAAAAAGAAATCTATAGGGCATAGCCTGCGAGAGAATGAGATAGAACACGGATATACAGTTGTTACACGTTTGCTAATAGTAAAAAGTAAAAGGTAGTTCTCGTCCGATCACTGAAGTTAAGCAACGTCGGGCGTGGCTAGTACTTGGATGGGTGACCGTTTTGTTTAGTTTTATGAAGGTTTTACTTCTACCTCGTGTGAAATGTACACATGATTTTGCTTATTAGTATTAGCAAAAATTATAACAGGGACTTATTTTGTGAGGCTCGAAGAGGTGGTGTTGGCAATGTCAAATTTTGTACTATGTTTATTTTGTATGTTTTAAAGGTGACTTAACCGTTGAAAAAGCCATTAAAATGACGTATGTTGATCATGCATTCAACAGATTTATATCGAGCCTGGTGGTTTATCAGAGCTTACTAATGAGGATCCCGGTGAGGACGATGGTGGTGAAGCAGTTGATAATCTGTCAGGATCACATCTTCGAGCGCTACGTGAAATTCAAATGCTCTACGTGATTTTTTCTCGATTCAATGGAACCATTTGATGAAATAAACCACACCCAAGTTAACTGGATGGAAGAAGATTTCCAAGCAAGGCCAAAGCTCTTTCCCAAGTTTAGGTATCAAGAATATAATGACTTCATATTGAATTATAGTAGAGAGCAGCTCTCTACTAATTATTTATGGACTATGATAAAATTGATTTTTCAGTGACTGAATCAAATAAGTATGCTTTATTCAAGTGCATGTCTGATCTAATTATAAAGAGGGATGAAAGTTTTTCGCCATTTTTATTAACAGTTGGCATAATACTTTGGCCAGACAAATATTATTGGGGTCAAACAGAGGATATGGAGAAGATGTTTAAGTACTTGCTGATAACAACCTACTAAACAAGCATGATAAAATGTCGAAGCTAAGACCAATCACGCTCTTAAGATTATTTATTCCTGCGAATGAAATAAACTAAGACGAATCCATGATCAAATATTCGTGGCAAACCCACCAGTTTTGGGTATAAGGTATCACGGTGCGTTAACATGTCATCTCGATATTTAGTAAATTTTACCATCTGCTAGGGATGTGATTCTCAATCCAATAATCAATTCCCTATTTGGAAAAGCTTCTACGGCGTGTCTTACTATGATTGAAATTTCAGAAGAAAAAAGATTTTGCTTTACAGTTTCTACTTTAACAACCTTTTTATAAGCTTTTCATTGCTTTCTTATTTGGAAAGTCAGGGATTTGGTGCAACTGGCAACGTTAGGGAAATTCGAACTGAAAAAGTGGTCCTTTGGTAAAGAAATCGACCTTAAAAATCCAAACAAGAGTCTCCAATAAGGCAAAAATAGACAAGCTAAGTGCAGTTATTGTTATAAAATGGATGGATAGTAATGTTGTCAGGTAGTTGACAACATTACTATCGATCCATTTTATAACAATAACTGCAGAGATGCAACCGCAAAGCCAAGTCAACAAGATTTTCTCAGAAAGAGAAGAAAAATTTACAAGTTCCTAGACCTCATGTTAGAAACTCTGCACTGGGGGGAACTGAGTTGATTTCCTTTTATCGAACACATTTTAAAATAATTTAAAAGACTACTCTCTCACTAGAGCTTCTTTAGGGTCACTAAATTAGCACTTGTGCAATTTGTACCCTGAGGTCATAGCCGAAGCGGTTCTATAGAGAAAGTCTTAATAAAACTGAGATGTAGAAATAGGGAACAATTGGAATCACAAACATGAATCCTCTACAAGAATATAGAACGTACTGTCAGAGTAATTCGAAATGCCGCGCCTTGGTTGGCGTGCAGATTATGTAACTCAGATTAGGGATGGATCTACGTCAGGTGAGAAGAGATGATAAAGAAGGCCCTTCAGTTAGAAACAGTAACAATGTCTATTGATCAAAGACTTTTCACTATACACGATTACTAGCGTATGCATGTCTTGTCGGTTGAGGTATATTGCCAATTGTTTATAGGTCTTGATCACTATAATAAAGTATTTTTATGTTTTATTTATGGTTAGCTTTAGCTTAATTCCACTTAGAATTTACACTGCACTTTAACTATTTGGCAGATTTTACTTTGAAACTACCTTGCTCTGAGCTTTGACAAATTTATGGTAGATTCGACTTTACTACTTTAGATGGGTACTCTCCAAACTCAAGCACATATGTGCTGCGAAAGTCATGTTTTAGCTAGAAGATTAGATTGCAACTTCCCGAACGCATATGTGTCCTGTAAAAAATTGGTTGAACAGGTTTTGGGTGAGAAATAAAGTCTGTCGAACTGATGGTGTGCTTGAGTACATTTACTTAGTAGTTTATGCATTTTAGTAGATCGCAATATCAACACTCTTCATCTTATTGAGGCCGTTAAGACAGAATGGAAAGCTTTCAATATTTGGTGAGGGGTTATTAATGATAGGATAATAGAGACTACTTTTACGAAAATGTAACTGGTGATAGATGGTGCCAGCTTCCCAGGTCTGGAGAAATAGGTAAATTTTAGATGAATTACCGCTTAACATCCTCAACCGAATAGTTACCTGATAATGTAGAATATATCAAAATTCTACTGTTGAATATTTTATGAGCCAGCCAAGAAATTTCGATGATTTTTTTCAAATCTTGGTTAGGGCTGTAGGGACCTTAGTAAGAATTGATCGTTTACCAGTAATAGTTAATTATACTATAAGGGATGTAAGTGACATTTACTAGTCGATGACAATTTTGTGCCCGAGCGATAGCGAGGGCTGACAATATAGTTCGAGACTGTTAAATGTACTTACATCCCATGGAGTATATAAGATTTTTCTCTTCCCTGTAGAATTTATTCTTGAATTTTTATTAATTTAATTCGATACAGCTCTGGCCGGTCTCATAAAAATTCTTATTTTATCAATAACATCAAGCTGACAGTTTATTATTCAAAATTGTGAAAAAGTAAAATTATTCATTTGTATAATAGCCAATTCAATATAGAAGAATCAGCAAATATCGCTTGTCTGTCGCTGCTGCCAGAAAAATCGAGGAAGAGGTATGAAGCAACGTATCAATACTTCAAGAAATGGTCCCAAACAAAGACTGCTACTGTAGTTTCAAAAACCGTGCTTTTGGCGTACTTTCACGAAAAATATGCTGTATTAAACTCTCCACCAAGCTTATGGTGTAAATATTCCATGTTGAAGTTCACCCTTTTCATAGAGGAAAACATAGATATTTCGAACTATCCTAAACTTCGAGCATTTTTAAAAAGAAGAAAGGCTGAGTATAAACCTAAAAAGTCCAATGTGTTTGACAGGGAAAATTTGAATATGTTCCTGTTTGAACCCCCGATGATATTTATATAATGATGAAAGTTGTAATGATAATGGGAATGGATGGAGCGTGCCGTTCTAATGAACTCTGTGTAATGAAAATGGACAATGTTAAATTAAGGCATGAAGTTATAATTATTGTTACTATTCCTGATTCCAAAAACGGAATGGCACGTAAATATACAGTGACTAAAAGTGACGATGATAAGGTTTGTTATTTCAAATTAGTTCAAAATTACATTGATATAAGATCTCACATGACGAATTTTAATCCTCGCTTCTTCATGCGATATCAAATTGGAAAGTGCAAGTAAAATTGCTAAATTTCTGAACTTTGAGAATTTTATGTAGTATACTGGACACTCCCTTAGAAAAACGTCGGCCACTTTATTAGCAAATACTGGAGTTGATGTCTTAGCTCTCAAGAGACATGGGGGATGGAAATCTGCAACTATTGCGGAAAGTTAAGTAGCCGAGAGCGTCAACAATAAAAAGGAAGTTGCAAATAAAATTTAGTACAATATAGCGAAGCCAGGATTCTCCTGCAGTACTTCCAGAGTAACAGAAAACTCGGTTAGAGATGGAGAATTTTTGGAGTCCGAACATTCCATACAAATTGAGAAAAACGTAAAAACATTTATGCAAATTTTGTAAATAATGTTCATAATTGTGATAATTGTACTATTAATGTTCATTTCACTTAATATTACTCCATTTTTATAAATCATTGTTAGCTTGGTTGTTAATGAAATAAATAATTAAATGTATCTCCTATGGTTGTAGTTTAAACTTAATTAATACAGGGTGGCATAAATTATTACCACCCAAGGGTGGTAAGTTGACTTACAACCCGTCGTCAAGGGCAATCGATAGCTTTATGGTAATTCTCACTTACGTCCTTCAAAACAGTGTCAAAATGGGTTGTTTACAATACAGGGAGGGGGAAAACAATTTTATTGATATGCAAGGTGGTATTTGTACTAGCGATTTATATGGTAAATTTGAAACACCCTGTAGGCAATTATAGCAACTTTCAACAAAAATTACTCTACAGTTTAACCATTTGACAGCATTTCCTTTTTCGGTTCACCTTTCTATCTTCATCATTTTCTCACTATATTCTTATTCAATTCCTCTGAGTACATGTTGAATAAGAAACGTTACCTATAGCATGTCAAGCACATGACAAGGACATTCCACTTCATGTCAAGTATTCACCTGCCATTGAGTAGTAAATTTACATAAACGCTTCTGACTGTTTATTTCTTTAAAAAATGCACATAGTTCTATTGAGATAACAGTTTATCGGTAATTTAGTGTTGTAGTTGTAGTTGTTGTGCTTTCGCAAGATGGTCATGTTCAAACTAACTTAGCTGAGAGGTTTGATGTATCTCAGGCAAACATTTCCTGGATATTACACCGTTTTAATAGAAGTTGAAGACATACAAGATGACAAGATCAAGAGCCTCGTCTAGTAACAAATTTGAGGCAAGATCCAGTAAGTCAAAGTACAATTACAAGACGCCTTGCTGAAAACCAAAATATCATTACATTACAAGGCATACTGTGGAGCCCTGCTTACCAGACAACACAAGAAGCAACACCTAGAATTTGCGCGTACGCATGTTAATTTGCAAGTTATGGACTGGGCTACCATTGTCCTCAGGCAAGTGCCCTTTTTACTAACGATAGACGAAATATTGTTTGTATGCATATTGTGACTTATGGTGGTGGATCGGTTATGGTGTGGGGGGAGGGGGATAGGGGGACATTTCAATGGAGGATCGAACTGAGCTCGTGGCATTAAAGAGTCGAATATTAATAGCTAAGAGGTACATCGCAGGCTTTATAAATTTATACATTATTTGTTAGGGAACAATTTATCCCTATGCATGATAACGCACGGCCACATCTAGCTAGAATAGTAGAAAACCATCTGGTAGAAGTCGGCATTGCAAGAAACAATTGGTCTCCACGGAGCCCGGATCTTAGCCACAATGAGCAATTATTGGATATAATGTGCAGAAAGGTAAGAGCTCTACAACGTCAACTGGTAGTGAACTTGCAAAGGGGTTAAATAATATTTGGCAACAAATTGCGCAATTTTTTGGATGCTTATTACGATTTAGTGTCACAAAGTTGTTGATTAGCACTCTCAGAATAAAATGCATTTTATGAATTTATGTTACTTACAATATTTGTATAAATGTCATACGCTAAATAAACGTACATATGGTGTAAAATTAAATATAATTTAATACACTAATCCCTTTATTGTGAAAATAAAATATTTTCAGATCGTCATAGCGGGAAAAAAGTTTATCTTAATCGGATGGCAAATATCATTTGGAGATAAGTCCACAACTATGTGATGATCTAACTGTGTGCTTTATTGCCAATATTTAAGATACTAAATAATGCTAATTAAATGCCGTATATAGGGTACGATAAAAAAAAAGTTAATCGCGTTTTGCATTGACGAAATAATTTAAATTCAATTAATCAAATTAAATAACCATTATTTATTAGTCTTTTGATATTTGGTTCATAGAATTTTATAGCAAACTAGAATCGTTACGAAATTAATATATCCGGTGACCAGGGAATTGTTTCTTAAGTTTTCATTTTATTAGGATGTTGGCCTTGAATGGCAAACTCTAAACTTTTGATATGTTAGAGCTCGTATCAAAAGAAAATTTTTTAACCATTGCGCCAAAAATCCTAGCTCTACATGATGGCGTGTACCTAAAAATTGAGCCCGAACTCAAACTCAGCTCAAGCTCAAACTGACCCAAACAACTTAAAACACTTCGCTATCATCAAGAGAATATTGAAGAAGATTTTTATTAAAGCCATTGTGTCACGGACCGTTTTGGCTATCGTGTATCGAAGCGTAAATATCCTTAGAATTCGTCACCATTCATATGGCTTCGAGCGCATTGGTACTTACCAGCGAAAAGACCATCGTAGATTCTAGCAGGCTTTAAGTCGACAATACCTTTATCGAGACAATTGAAATAAAATTCGCGTTGCTAAACAAATTTCGGTTTCCAACAAGTTGAAAGTGGCCTTTTAAGGTTACCGGTTTTCGTAGTACATACTGTTTTTGGATTGGTTGTCAAGTTTGGCATCGTGCGCAGTTAGTTAATTGCTTGGAATAATTAACAAATTCTATTAGTTGAAGTGGCTGCTCTGAGTAGTTTTTTTTTGCTGGATGCCTATACATCGAAATCCCAGGTTTCCATCGTCTAATTTCCTTGGTTGAATTATTGAGAGGAACATGTCATTTGTCATGCCGTGCATTCACTGGTGGAGCGAGTTTTTCGAGATGGGAATTCTCGCGTGGCCTGCTGCTTTTCGGGTTCCCGATCCCTTGGCGCCACTCTCTACGTCGACCTTTGTGAATCAAGCAGTTATTTTGGACACCGGTTGGAATCAATTTTTTGATTTTACCTTTATTTTCCAACCGGGTCATTTTTAACAGTTTCAGTCTTTAGTTATGCCTTATCTTTTCTTAAGTGTTTGGTCGGGATAAACAAGTGCTTTTATTATTGTTTAATACCATAAAGAAGGGTGTGGTATCTTAATTAACCACTTTTAATGGACACCTTTTCACTTTGACTGCTTTACCTGCCTTGCTTTACAGGAATTCGACCAGGAATATCAGTCTGCCTTCCGCCATTTTATATTCCAATTTCCAACGGGAACGGGGATGCTATCGTTTCTGACTTCGAAGAATTGCTTTAAAAAAGCTCAAAAGGAGGTATTTGTCCAACCTTGGACAAAGATAACTGAGGTGCACGAAATATTCTCTAATATTTGTGCATACAAGAGAAATTGGCCCAAGAAAGAATTTGACCTTTGGCCGGAGAACAGCACGTTTTACTGCTATTTAAGCGAACGTCTTAACTGAACTGCGAGGCTAGAGAGCAGACTGGACTGATCTAGTACATTTTAGTGGATGTAAGACACTTTCAAACTAATTAATTGCCTCAAACAGAGCTAGGACAGGGCTAGATGTTTTTGGCGCGGAAACTAGGAGAGCTGTGACTAGACAGATCCTACGCGAATGAGTGTTTGCTGCGCACTGACTTGATTAATTTCTTTCCTTCAGCTAGTCGCCTAGCGGCAAAACTACATAATAAAAGTGGGCGGTAACACATATCGAATTCATTTGAGATTACAAGGGTAGAAGCTGTTCTCTTTCTTTATTTGACAGACTGATTGTTCACAAGGCTGACGGAGACAAAAATACATTGACTTTAAAACGGTTACAAACGTTTTCCATTACTATACTCTATTTCGAAATGATGCGAAGTAATAAATCATTTCTGATGGCTGATACATAGGCGTACATAATTACGTACATATACGTACATATTTTCAACGTTTACCTGTCCTAATACTCGGACTTTCCCAGCATTATATTGTCACATATACGCTCCTACCGCTTGTTGCCTATGGACCTGACTTCGTTGCAGTAGTTGCGCTGTGCTCTTTCAGAAGACGGAGCTCAGATATAGGTAGTTGGGAGAGATGGATAGAAACACTCGGTGTAAAAAAGGCTTGGTTTATTAACTTCAGGTTGAGTATAGAAGGTTGTAAGTATTACCAAAATATTAAGGAATGCATATCTCGTAAGTCCCCTGGGATATTCCTCGCGAAAATGTTAACCACGAACAACAGCGAGAGAGAGGGAGAGCTAGCCTGAAGGGCTGTTACAATTAGACTGACGGGCGAATAGATTGTTTGGTCTGGCTGAATATTTAGTTACGTAGTTTACTTTTTATATGTAGTTAATTTAAATATCACTTTGCCTTATGGCGTTATTAATTTTCACTGATTCACTTTTAAGGCGTGCCTGATCAGAGGGGCTTTTCCCTTTCGGTAGTTCGCACTGATAGGTCTTTTTTAAACGTGCCGGATCAGAGGGGCTTTTCCCTTTCGGTAGTTCGCACTGATAGGTCTTTTTTAAAATGAGAGCTTTGATCTGCCAGAGGGGCTTTTCCCTTTCGGTAGTTCGCACTGGAGATCAAAGTCTGCCGATATGGGCTGCTGCCCCGCTTTTTGTACCAAACTTTGACCTCTAATTCGAGTATTGTTTTGAATTGTCAACAAGGTTAATCATAACAGTTTATATTTTAATTAACAACAATTTATAATTGCGATTCAAGGTTAAGTTCAAACTTTCCACTGTATGATTTTATGTTAGTTGACAATATTTATCACACTTAGGTTTTTTTATTACTATTGTAAACATTCAAATTTGACGATTTTTTGTATGCATACCCTAAAGTTTAAGTAATTGTAATTTTTCAGTTATATTTGTTCTTCCGAAGAAGACACAGTGTGTTTGTTTCATTTCATAGTTTCAATTAAAATGGCTAATTCAGTTTTCTCTCCAGTGAAACGAGCGAGCAAATGTCCATTTTCTGTTAACGAAAAGAATATTATTCTTAATGTATATGACGCCCTCAAACATCAAAATCCTCGGGATAGCGTTGATACTGTGGTGGAAATGTGTTCGCAAATGACGGGTGTTTCAAAAACGTCTATATATAAATTAAGGTGTGAACGAAAAAGTGGAGCTGTAAAACCACCTATACCATCTTCAGGAAGAAAGGCGGTGCCTATCGATGAAGACTACAAACTTATAATTAGAAGAACAGTACATTCCTTTTATTTTAATAAGGAAATACCAACCATTCTTCGTCTGCCTCCGTATCATTGCGAATTAAATCCCATTGAACTTGTTTGGGCCCAAGTAAAAAGTTATGTAGCAAGGAGAAACACGACGTTTAAAATGAAAGATGTTAAAATTATCTTTGAGGAATCTTTAAAAAATGTCGATTCTGAAAAATGGCGTAAGTGTATTGAGCATGTTATAAAAGAAGAAGAAAAAATGTGGAAACTAGACCATTTAATTGACCTAATTGTAGAGCCTTTAATTATATCCTTGGAACATGACGAAGATTCGACGGATTTTTCTGACGACGAAAATGATATACCATAGTTCTCTACATAACTGTTTACACAAAATCGCAATTCTTATACCTTATTATATAAATATTATATGTGATAAAATGTTACAGTAATACTAACTGTTTTTGAATATACATAAATAAGTGAATAAATAAAAGTACTTAGGTAAAACAGGTATTTTAAATTAAATACCCAAACGTACGCTACTGCAGGTAGAAAATGGCCCCTTTGCTAATAAAGCCTATTGTTTGCAGCGGGATTGCCATACAAAACAGGGTGGAATGGTTAAAATATAATACAGCAGGCTATAACAGTTGTGGCTAAATATTTAGAAATCACAAACATTTATTTGACCAGGTTTTATTACTCCGCACCATTTCGAAATAGAGTATAGTGAAAGTTGGCTCTATTGTAATCGGTTATATTGACAGCACTGCTGTACAGGTTCGAACTAAGGGATCGTCCGCCTAGGGTTGGACTAAGGGGCATTAAAGAACTTGACATTTGCTGATTTAAATATACAAATTGGGTTGTACCCGGGGTGAAATATATCTATTTTAAGTTTAATTATGGCTCTTTCATTCTACATACATACAGGGTGTTATCACCAAACTATACAGTGAAAAACGATAGTTTCTACACTTGTTGGGGTGTTTCGTCAACAGTGTTGGTGTCCGAAACTGCCCTTTGTGGGATTTGAATGCTGCTTTAGCGAGGTGAGTTGAGATTTTTGCATTTTTTTGTCATTCTGCCATCATTTCAACATTGTAACGCACGTGGGCGGATTTTTAATTCCCTTTTTAATCTCTTACAGATGCCCTTTCGCCCAACTGTAAAGCTATCTAGGGATGAGCAACTGTCTACTCCTACACAGGTTCCTCCCGTTGGGTATATTACTACCGTTAAGTCTTTTCCTACCCTCGGATCCATTGCCACCGTCGGGTTTGTTGCTATCTACGAGTATCGTTAGCGACATAGTGTTCCTTAGCTATGCCTGTCTAGCGGTACTATCTCTGTAGAGTCTTGCAGTCCTTCGTCTGTCAAGGAAGCTTTTTTCTACAGTGAGCAGTTCTTTTCTGGAAGCTGCCTGAGGAGCTATTCATCAATCAAGTGAAAAATCTCTATTTTTTTTCCTATATATATATTTAGGGATCATTGCGTGTAATTAACTTACGAGCTCTAATTATTATTTTGTTTGCCTTTGTTTCGAACAAAGATTAACTTTTCCTCCTTAATTAAGGTAACATTTAGTTTATTCTTATTTTCTTTTAATTGAACTTTTAAATTTTGGGCCAATTTTGTCTAGCCTAAGACGTTGATTTTATTTAATCAAATTCTAAAATTCAGATAGATTCGTTTGATCTAGAACCAATCAGATTTTGGATTAAATTTTGAACTTTTAATTGACTGATGCAATAATGTTGTAGGTCGAATCAGATTTTATTACTATTCTCAATTTTTCACGATTTCTGGCAACGTTAAATACCCGTAGATCAGATATCTACTATTGTTGATACGACCTAGTAGACTTTGTGTTTTTTTTATTTCTTTTTTTATTGCGTCCTTTGATATTGTAATCTACTAAAATGCATAAGCTACTAAACAAATATCACCCTGTCGCAAGTTTGAACTTGAACTTGAAGATTGTTATATAAACATTAAAGGCAAACTATAAACAACGCGAGCAATCAACGGGAGCGACTTTGAACCTTATGCATGCAATGATCATCACTTTGTTTTATATAAATACGCTACCGAATCCTCAGTTCGGCAGACTTAGTCTCACCTCCAGCTCCCAAGGTTAGTCACTTGACGACTGCCTCCTGGGTTCTATCCGCTCCTAGAGTTAGTTATACGACTGCTTTAGGTTCCATTCCTTTCCTACCAAACCTGGTACCGGTTAGCCACTTGACGACTGCTAGGACCAGGGGTTGCACAACCTCCATAGTAAAGTCTTGACAAGAAGTTTGTCAGAGTGTTGAGAAAGACAAGTGTCTAAATAGTCAGTTAAATAGTTTAGTGAAAGCTCTTAGTGCTCTTAAATAAAACCCAGCTCTTAAAAAAAACTATAAATTATAAGACAGTAAACAAAGACCTATAAACAGTACCTCAAATCCAGAAAACATGCGCACCGTAGTAATCGGGTATAATAGAATCTCATTTTCTCTGACCAATAATTGTTAAAGTTTTACCGTTAATACATTGTTATTGTTATAAACTAAACGTGCTTACTTTATCATCTCTTCTTACCCCACGTGACGCGATCCCGGTCTACCTCAGTTACCCCCCCGGCACGCTAAACAAGGCGTGTCCTCACGAGTAGAACATTCAGTGGTAGATTAAAGGAAGCATTGAGACCCCGTCATTGTACTAATCGCGACGAGGCTCTTCTCTGAGAAGTTATTCTTTAAATAAAACGCGCTACCCCTTAAATTACTCGTGACAATATTTTCTTTACTCGAACAAATTGTTCATTATCTTTGTCCTACCGGTAACTTGGCCGCGGAGTGGATTACATACGCTTAAATTGACAGACGTTAAGGTCTGTAATTAATTGGTTGCTATAGTAACGCCAGGTCTAACTAGTTTTTTTATATTGTTTGAGGCAGTTACCAACGTATCCTAACTGATATCCAGATAGACATAGTTAGTTAGTTCTACGGCCCTGTAACGCGAATTAGTCTTTAATTAACTGATTACTCGAGCTATTTGAACCAACCTATAACGAGAAGTTATTTGCATTATCGCTGGCCTTCATCGTATTTTACTGACGTTGCATTTTTAATTAAGGCTTAAAGCGATCATCATTAATTACAATTGTATATTTCAGCGTTTGTCTAGATTAAGCGTGTGATTTATTTCACCAAGTAAAGCCTACTATTTCTCGTTGAAATATAGAGATTATAAAAAAAATTGATCTGCTAGAATTACCGGTCATTTTCTCATCCTTATTCTTCCTTTTTTATGATCAGCTGTATATTTCATTTAATAGTAATAAAACCGATCCTTTGTTTGTCTATTTACCTGTTTTACTTAATTAACTCTTAATTAAGATTCCAAAGGAAAGGCACGCTACAGTAAGTATCTGATTGTTTTTATTATTTGCGCTCAATAAATGAAACGTTCTTGATTTACTTTTGATTAATATTCGAGTATTTGTTTATCACTTACATTAGTTATTTTTGATTAATTTTTAAGTATTTGTTTCTCACAGACTTTAGTTTTTCTATTAATTTGGGTACTTGCTTATTACCGACTGCCTGATTTCTCCTGGTGTTGGGATGCTTTTCGTGTTATGTTGTTCTGCTTTAACTTGGGTAGAATTGGCGGTATTGGGATTGTAGATTACCTTTACTATGTTTGGCTGGTGTTTATTTCTCTATCAGGATGTTGATGATGTCGTTCAGTCGTACTTTGTCAAATGCTTTAGTTAGGTCGATGAAGCAAATAAATGCCGGTGTGTTATATTCTATGGCTTTTTTTATTTGTTTGGTGATGAATATGGCGTCTGTTGTCAATCTACTCTTTCTAAATCCTTGTTGTTCTTCCCTATTAGCTATGTGTTTCTCCAGTTTATCCTTTAGAAGGCCTGCAAACAGTTTCATTGCTGTACATAATAAGGTTATTCCTCTGTGGTATTCACGAGCTGTTTTTTGTCCTTTCTTGAAGATGGGGATTATTGTGCTCGTATGCCAGTCATTTGGTATTTTTGTTGTGATCAGGATTTTATTAAACAGATCTGTAAGTTTTATTAAGAGCTCCGGGCCCCCGTATTTTAGGTGGTGGATTGTCAAGCCTTAGAAATGCATGCAAAGAATAGCTAGAGCTCAAAGTGCAGCTCACCAAACACTAATTGGAAGCTAACCTTAGATTTTTTATGACAGTGGCACGCACACTAAAGAGAGATTGACACGATTCTTGAATAGTAACTAACTGTTGTATGTTATAGTTAGGGAGAAACAGATATCCTGGGAGTGAGTTCCACTACTGTGGAACGCACTTTCAGTGCGCCAGACAAAGGATCCTTTTAAAGCGACGTTCTAACTGTTTCCAGTTGTATAACGAACGGGTGCGCTCTTACCGTCTGTCGCGACTGTCTGACAGACGTTGCTGGGGCCGGGATGATGCTTGCCAAATCCTGGAAGATAGCAAGAGAAACCCTTGGATAGAGTAACATGACTAAACCTAGGGAATTTCGAAAGAACATCTGCCTTAAAAGGAAAAATGTATTACATGTCACTGTAAAAATTGATAGCGAATGGAAAAAAATTATTATTACAATGGGGGCCAAGTCCATCGAAAGAATGTAGAAATCTTAAAAGACAAATTTTTATCAATTTCAATTTGATCATGATATCAATAATAAGAATTACCGAGTCCTAAAGTTTCCCAAAAAATGGCTAATGGTGGTTGGCCTCGTAATCAACGTTAGTAAAATAAAGTGACTAACATATAAACAAATATTAAAATAAAAAATAACTAGGAGGACAGTAGCTAAAAATGATTGAAGTGTGCATTTGTGTGAGAAAATGAGGTCAGCGTGAGAGATAAAATTAAGGAAGGAGTATTTTTTCCTTTCTGTCCTGGTCCAGGTTTGAAAATATTAGGACCTATTTGCGTCAATATATATATATAACAGTTATAACATTTAGTCACTTATGTAGCTGGAGTATCAAGCCGGGGCTTCAAAAGCCCACGCAAAACTGATATTGGAAGCCAAGTCCACTGAAAGGATGTAGAAATCTTAAAAGACAAATTTTCTTCGATATCAGTTTGACCAAGGTACCTATGATAAAAATTTGGAGTCCTAATTCTAAAAAATTGTTAATAGAGGTTGGCCTAGCAATTAACGTTAGTAAAATAAAGTGATCAATACATAAACAAATATTAATATACAAAAATAATTAGGAGGACAGCAGCTAGAGAGCTGTGTGTATTAGCGGATGAGGATTGGGAAGGAGAGCATAAGAGACCAAATTAATAGAGGGATATTTTTCTTTTCTGAAAATATTAGCAAGTGTTCGCGTCGAATATACCGCACAGTTATACCCTTTAGTCACTTATGGAGCTGGTTTTTCAAGCTTTAGAAATACACGCAAGAATAAACTGAGGCTCAAAGTGACTACACAAAAACTGATATTGGAAGCTAAGCTCAGACAGCAAAGGAAACTCTTGGATAAAGAACACAATTATATCCAGGGGATTTCGAAAGAACAGCTAATTTAAAAAGAAAATTGTATTAAGCATCGCTTGAAGAATTGATAGCGAATGAAAAAACAATTAAATAACACTGAATTAGCCGTTACTTGATGGAAATTCAATATAATTAATAGTATAATGAAACAAATTGTTTTAATTTCCACTTATATTAACTTAAACTTGACATATGTTTCGACACACTGTGTCTTCTTCAAAAGTTTGCTTTAAAGTGTTTATAATAATAACAGCACTATACCTATTACATTGAGATACACGTCTCACAAAAAAGTTTATGGTCTTCAGGTGGGTTAGTTTGGGTTATAAATTTAATAGTGGGGAAAACCCAAAATCCAATTGTTCGTTCAGTAATATTCCGGTATGTTTGAGTTTATTAATTTCCATGATTTCTAATAAGTTTAATTTTTTGTTTCTGTTTTCCAAATGTAAGATTTTGAAATCTTGATTGAAATTATGGTTTTCAATATGTAAATGTTTGGCATAATGAGAATTATTATCCTTTTTTAAAATATAACTAGATTTATGTTCTTTGATTCTCGTTTTAAATGTTCTCCCTGTTTGGCCTATGTACTTTTTTTTGTACAAGAACCACATTGTAACTGATAAACTCCTGATTGATTATGTTTATTGGTTTGAGATTTATTGTTTTTAATGAGATTGCCAAGAGAATTATTAGTACGGATAGCTATTTTGACATCTCTTTTCATAGTGTTTTGGCTATTTTGGTAGTTATCTTTCCTGTATAAGTTAATGTTTTGTATGTATGTTTATCACTGGATTTTAATATGGGGAATATAAGATTTAGAGCTTTTTCATTTGTTTTTTTCTGTAATATTTTTTCTATTAGAAATCATGGAAATTAATAAACTCAAACATACCGGAATATTACTGAACGAACAATTGGATTTTGGGTTTTCCCCACTGTTAAATTTATACCCTCTTAGGCCCACCTGAAGACCATAAACTTTTTTGTGAGACGTGTATCCCAATGTAATAGGTATAGTCCTATTATTATTATAAACACTTTAAAGCAAACTTTTGAAGAAGACACAGTGTGTCGAAACATATGTCAAGTTTAAGTTAATATAAGTGGAAATTAAAACAATGTGTTTCATTATACTATTAAAAAAACGATTATTGTTTTGGGGACCAAGTCCACCAAAAAGGTGTAGAAATCTTTCGTCATAGACACAATTATTCGAACAATAGTTTTCATGGTATTTATGACTTATATACGGTTACTAAGAGAGATATACCGGCCCTTTTAATATTTGCTGACTAATGCGATGTAACTAAAAAGCTGCTATGGTCACAAAAGTTAAATAATGTTAATCCTCTTAATTCATTATTCATAAATTATTACATGTTGGAAAAGATCCAGTCTAGAAGAATGTCAGCATAATTAAAAAATATCGGGTCGAATAAACTTTTTGAAATGGAACTCCCTATACATTTTACTCTCTTACTGGTTTTGCAGTAGTTCTTTTTAAAAGCTATTGAGGCTTTGACGGTTTATAATTTTGTTCTATTTATGCCTTTGGAAGGCTGTAATATATCATTGTTTATTTATTTATGCGTAAAATAATTGTCACTATTACCAAAATTGACAAAGACTAAAATAAAATTGTCAGAATTTTCAGTCGCACTATAAAATGTAGCAAATCTGATGAACGTAACCAAAATTAAATGATCAATGCAATCAAAATACCAACAAAACCCAAATAACTCAAACCTAATTTTTGGGTTATTTGTAAAACAAATATATACAAACGTAAGTAAATAATATTCGTAGCTGAAATATATTATTTTTTTGCTTAGAATATAACATGCCACTTACAATCGCTGCAATTAACTCAAGTATTGTCGAAAAAAAAATTTGTGCCAATATTGAGCAACCGGATTTATCAGGTGTTGTTTCATGTTTCAAGCTATTGTCCTTGTATATTAGACTTGTTGCTATTGACGAAAATGCGTGTTTATGTTTCCAGTAACAACTGGTAAAATCAAAATTAAATGCCGTACATATTTCTATATCCATACTTTAGGATTCACAAAATTTATATGAATGTGAAATAAATATTTCATAGAAAAAAATACCTTGACGACATATCCCCTAGCTTTGGATATGCCATAATCCGTAGGAAGTTGTTTTGCACCAATAACTTTCACATTTAACAAACCGAGTTTTTCACTGTAACTAACTTTGAACCCAATCTGAGGATCACTATTTCGTACTTGAATCGCCTCACTACTTTTGCTCACATTCAGAAAATTAAGAAAATTGTTTATCTTCTGCTCCATCGTATCCAAGACCGAACTGAAAAAAGCGCAGTCAGATTTTTAAAGCATCACGAGAATGCCGGACAATTGATCAATTTAAATAAATTAAGTGGTGAATTAAAGAGAATACAAACACAATTAGGCCAGTAATAGATCAGCACATATCAGTAATTATTAATTATGAGAACTCTTATCTTATCTTGAAGCACCTTGCGTGGTTATTTGACAACTAAGTATTTGCAGTAAACATATAGATGCTCGTTTTTATGTTTGTTAATCAGTATGACTGTGTACCGGGATCTCTCAAGATTATTATCGCACAGACTATCATCATTATTGAGTTTGACGCTAGTTTTTTTTTGTTATGTAATAGAATTACGTTGGCGGCAAAATAAATGGTATTTTTAAATTGGCTGCGTCATTTGCTTGATTCTGTTAGAAAAAAAAATCGGAGTAATTTAATTTGTATTTTCGATTTCGCAAAAAAAAAGAGACCACTTAAAAAAAGTGTCTCGCATAGAGTAGTTTAAGAAAAAATTGAGGATGCACCATATTTGAGCCGAAAAAAAGCCTGCAAAGTTCGAGTTTTGACACAAATTTGCATCACCATATCACAAAATCACTAGAAATATAAAATTTCGGCGTGTGTATTACACGCCGAAATTAGTTCATGTATGAATTAATATGCTATAACGTTATAAATGTTACAAAATCCAGTAGTGCGATTTTTCCTTCTACTGGTCGATTTCTGTTGTTGATACTCTTGCTACCTTACTTCTCGCCACCTTATTTCGGTGTTCCCAGTCGCTCTAAAGATGAACCCGTTTGGAGCGCAACTTGACAGAAGAAAGCGACAAATTTGGTATCTAAAACTATCGTTGTTATTTTTGACCATCAGTTCTAATTATAGTCTGCTTTTGTAAAAAAAAAATGAGTAGCGCCTTCAGCTAACTGACAACACATAGACCCCATGCCTTTAAATAAAATTAAAACCAATGAGTGAACCTGGCATATGGACAAATCGTGTTAAATAATTAGCCCCGAACGCTTAAGGCAGGTTACGTGTGTATTGTTTATATTTCTAGTGACTTTGTGAAATGGTGACAATTCTACTTCAAAGTGACTGATAGCCCCACTAAATTAAATACAATTTTACATTCCAAATATTATCCTTGTTACTGTCATTTGCCACAATACCTAGCAAAAACAAAAAAAATCATATTTATCCGATTTATTTTAGCCACTGCTGTAGTTTCGTTTCATCTTTTTGAAGATAGCAAAATTTATTGGTAAAAATAGTGCACAATGAGAGCCTCTATCACTTTCTATTATTCAGGTGCACACTGAAATGGAGTACATTATTCGCTGGTATGTATTCGTTAAATATTTCACTTCAAACCAACGAGAACTAACAAGAATTAACCGAAAAATTAAATTATTTTATTTAACAGATTTTTTACAATAATTTGGGTAAATTTGTGTTATTTTGCTCTCGAAGAAAGCGAGAAGAGAGGCGGGTTATGCATGTAATTTAGTGCGCTTACTTGGGCCGAGATCTGGAACTTGAATTACTTTCTGTTGGGTAACAGCCGAGTTAACCCATTACACGATCATTTAAATTTCGCGTTTGATCAGTTTAAATGTGTATGACATTTATTCATTATTATAATTCCTTTGAATTTTAATTAACAATATTAACTCTTAGCGGAATAATTGTTAGTACTGATTATTGTAAATTTATTATTGTTTAAGTGCAGTATCTTTACTCGGTTATTTACTTAAGATCAGTGTCATATGGTGAATGAAAAATGTAAAAGCGCCGATTTCCTAGCTTTAATAAAAGGCATAATTTTTAAAATTTACTATTTAACTCCTTTTTTATTCAAATGTTAATTTAAATTTTAAAAATTATGCTTTTTATTAAAGCTAGGAATTCGGCGCATTTAGATTTTTCATTCACCATATGACACTGATCTTAAGTATATAACCTAGCAAAGATACTGTACTTAAACAATAATAAATTTACAATAATCAGTCTCTCTAGTCGTTTAAAAGGTAAAAAATGGATATATAATAAGAGGCTGTTTTGCAACTATTCGGTGATACCGCCATCTCGTCTCATATCCAGGAGAAGGATATTTTCTCTCGACCAAAGGTTTGGGACGACTCACGAATAATAAAATAAAATCTCGACAAAAATGAGGAAAGTTATTTTCCTCGTGAGACGATAATGCGATAATTATCACTTGAGTACAATACGTTTAACAAATTAGGCGCTAATGACTCAAAGTCCTTAGAAAGTTATTACAAAAATAAGTACAACTAGAAACGCACATTGAAAGTGAGCACATATGTTTTACAAACAGAATGACAAGCATATAAATACACATACACAGAAAAAAATTATTTGGCTCTAGTTTCTCAGGGCTTTTGAAGGGCATACATTTATGTAGCCCTCCATACTAAAGAATTTATGTTATAAATATGTATGTAAACCTGGAAAGGTCATTCAGTTAATTTTCGACTTTCATTGTAGTCAGTCTGATTCAACTTATTAATTTAAGTCGATAACTAAATGGTTTTTAAAAATTTAATTTCTTGGATGTAACTATATAGAATTTTCTGCAGGATATAATACTTTTATTTACATTACATGATCTAGAAACCAAGTGCTTACCTTGGGTGGCTAATGTGCCTATTTAAATAACTCGACAACTCCTAATTATTATTGCTGCCTTGCTGCGACTGTACGTGGATCGCCCAATATTACACAGAATTCTAGATATATTTGTTACGTAAAATAGTGGCTGAGATGTGGAAAGAGGAAAATACTTCGCCTATAACCAAGGCGATACTGTGGAGAGTTCTCAGAGAAATTAATTTCTAAAAAAAAACTGCAAAGGAGAAAATTAAATCTGGGAGAAAAAGATGAAATTATTTGTTGGCGAAGACGAATTTGTAAGAAAGACAGTAATACAATATCGGAGAGACAAAGTAAATTTCTAATATTTATACGAAACTTGAATAAACGGTTGGATTAGATTGGGATAGGACACTAGAGCGACTAGTGGCGTTTTGTTTCTCGCTCTATTTTGCTGCTATTTTCATCTTCTCAATACTCCTAAATTTTTAAATTGTCTTTTGTTCGCGATATATTATACTTTTATATTAGAATTAACATCATTAGCGCATCTTAGTACTGATTTTTCTAAATTTATTGATGATTAGGTTGCAATATCATTTCCTGGTTATTTACTTAACATTAGTGGCATGTCATACATGGATGATTTGAAAGCGCCGCCGCCTCTTCACTGGCTTTCCTATAAATATATATTATGAAATAGTATTTTTGTTTGCATACTATTATAATCTTATGACAATTAAGTTCATAATATTAACCCTTGTTAGTTGTACTTTAAGTAGATTATTCTAATTGTTGATGATTAAGTAGCAGTTCCATTTCTTGACTATTCACTTAAAAGCAGTGTCGTATAGTCCATGAAAGATCTGAGAGTGCCGCTTCACTTTAGTATTGATCATTCTAAATTTATTGTTGAATTGCAGTACCATTTCTTCGCTATTTACACAAGATCAGTGGTGTATAGTCCATGGAAGACCTAAAAGAGCTGCTTCACTTGCTATGATATATATATATTTTATAATTCTTTTTCTTTTAAATAACATTACTAACCCTTCTAAGTTGAACTTTAAGTACTTATTATTCTAAATTTATTCATTATTAAATTACAGTACAATTTCCTTGGTATTTATTCAGCACCAGTGGCATATACTCCATGGAAGATCTATAAGCACTTCTTCCCATGCTTTCATATAAAATAATAAATTATTAAGTTGTGTTTTTGTTCGTATACTATTATAATCGTTTTGCATTAAAATTAATATTATTAACCCTTCTTAATTGAGCTTTTAGTAGATTATTTTAAATGTAATGTTGATGATTAGGTTGCGGTAACATTTCCTGACTAATTACTCAAAATCAGTGCCATACAGTCAGTCCATGGTGGATCAAAGAGCGCCGCCGCTTTACAAACTACTTTAATTCTTTTGCATTTAAATTATTATTATAACCCTTGTTAGTTATATTTTAAGTATTAATTATTCTAGATTTCTCGATAATTTAGTTGCAGCGCCATTTTTTTGGTTATATACTTAAGATCAGTAGTTTGTAGTTCATACTACGTTTTTTAGCGCCGCTTCACTTACTAAAAATATAAATGTTGTAATCGTAGTTTTGCATATTATAATAATTTTTTGCATTTCAATTAACATTATTAGCTCTTCTTGGTTGAACTTTAAGTACTAATTATTCTAAATTTATTAATGATTAAGTTGCAGTAGGGTCTCTTGATTATTTGCTTAAGATCAGTTGTGTTTACTCCATCGAAGATATAGAAGCGCCGCCGCTTCATTCTTTTCATACAAAAATGCCGAATAAATAGTATATTTCTCT
>MU183093.1:168274-200792 GCA_016904865.1 Pissodes strobi | reverse complement strand
TCTCTCTTTATAAATATTTGCATCTATTGAAACGGCCCAGACCTACCACCCTACATATTATACAACTAAAAGCAAATTCACTGCTTAATCAAATTAATTTTATTTAATAAACGCAGGCAAAATTAATCAAATATAAAAAGAATAAGCCGGTAGAATTCCCATACGAAGCGCCGAATAAAAGAAACGTTCGAAAGACGTTACAGTAATCGAGTGACGGGGGCGCGAACCCCTATAAAAAGGCAAATACGCGACTGAATCGGGACACTTGTTAGTTAGCAGTTTTAAGGTACATACGAGTACCTGTGAGTGCTGTGGGCTCCCTTTGCGAGAAATTGGATATACCTTGGCGACGTCTTTGACGGCCGCGAATGTTGTATATTTAATTACATTGATATTATTGGCTTAACAACGGGAAACCGGCTGGCTTAGTCAACGGTATCAATAAGGAAATTTTGCAAAGGGATTTCGGGGCATTCATAGGTATTAATTAAGTTAGGTTACCCTCTGGCGACGTTTCGACGGCCGCGAATTAGGTAATCTAAGTTATTGGCAAGCCAAAGAGTTATAATTACATGAAGTTAGGTTACCCTCTGGCGACGGTTCGACGGCAGCGAATTGGGTAATCTAGGTTCTTGGCAACAGAGCGACGTCTTTGTGCAGCCGCGAAACTGTTGACAATTATTCGATTGTAACCCTTTCATTGCTTTTCAAGTAAAAGAAAGTTAAAGTAAAAGTTAAATTATCTTGCAAAATGCCGAAAGTCACGCGAAAACGTATTAAGACAGTAGAGTCAAAGCAAATCGATACTGAATTAGTCCAAAGTGAACTGTGTACAATTACCAGGTGAGAAGTTATTTCATTAGAATATAGGTCACATATTTCGTTAATGTATTACACCTATTCAGTTATCTGACTCTATAAATTGGGTTTGGTAAAGCAAAATAGATAAATAACTAATATAAATTTACCAACACAAGTTACTTGTGTCACGAGACGAACGTGATAATTAGGTCCTCTTTCTTTGGGAATTAAAAGATTATAAACTTATGTGCCATTAACTAAGGTTAAATCACTTTAATAAATAAATCAAATTATCAATTCACTACATATATCATGAGTTGATTCAAGATAATCATAAAAAAAGAGAAATATTCGTTGCCGATGGCATAAATGTGGTACAGATTTAGGGAACGGTATTCAGGTCAAATTAGACAAGAGTATCGGGTTTTGGTCAGGCCAATTAGGCCATGTAAATAAAGAAAATGGGCAAACACTCCGTAGGTATAAAATATGTAGGAATGATTCCAAGAATGAATTATGGACACAATGTAGGGTTTGACATAAAGAAATGTGAAGTTTATATTTAAAGGGTTTGAATCAAACATGGAGGCCATAAAGACAACTTAACTATAGGTTTGGCTGGTTTGCTGAAAACGGTTATTAATATTGACTATACATAATTAAAAATAAATTACTTATTGAATGGGTTATGAAGCTTGCAAACATTGAAAATCTACCACTGGACAAGGTCCCGCGGCTGGCGTACCGCCCCTGCGTTAAAAAAAGTATCTCTTAGCCTGATCAGCAAAAAAAGATCCGCGGCTGAAGCACCTTCCCCGCGTGAAAAAAAGTGAAATTCTGCCTGGTGTGCTACCACCCGCGGCTGGAGTATCTCCTCCGCGTGAAAAAAATTATAAAAACTAAAGATCTTTGATGTACTGCAAGTTAATAGTATACAAGGTTAGCGTTTCTGATGAAAGGGACTGACTTACGTGCAATTAGGTATATAGTGTCTGTTGGTTGGTCACTGGCGGTTTGATAGAGGCAGACGAATGAGGTGAAATGGATGTAATGTAAATATGAAATTTTCTTTTTCGCCGTGGGCCATTACTTGCCACCTATTTTTGATAGCGGTTTCATGCAAATTGGTCACCATAGTTTGGTCAAACATAATGTTTATAAATGAAGTTGGATATTTTTTTATACCATTGAACGAATTGATTATCTGATAAACTTGTGTATGATTTTATTTGTTACAATTTTACTGTCCAATTTATTGTTTGTTGAAATGCGTAAGGATTTCGTTACTTGAATTGTGTTGTGATTTAATTCCCATTTGTACGACTTTGATTTACCAAATTGACAAACCTGAATATGATTTTATTTCTTACAATTTTACTGTCCAATTTATTGTTTGTTAAAATGCAAAACGATTTCTTTAGTTGAATTATTGTATTGTGATTTAATTTCCATTTGTACGACTTTAATTTACCAAATTGATAAACTTGAATATGATCTTATTTGTTACAATTTACGGTTCAATTTATTGATTGATAAACCGCACTACGATTTCTTTAGTTGAATTGTGTTGTGAATTTAATTTCCATTTGTACGACTTTAATTTACCAAATTGATAACGTGTATGATTTTATTTGTTGCAATTTTATTGTGCAATTTATTGATTAACAAATTGCGTAGAGATTTATTTGTTAAAATTGTGTTATGATTTATATTTCAATTGCACGACTTTTACTTACTAAATTGCTAAACTTCCTATGGTTTGAAATTGATAGTGCGCTGGGTTGTTCAATGTATGAATTTTTAATTATTATTAAAATAAATTGTGTTTGTCGAAAATTGGCTTTTATTGCTGTTATTAGCTTTTCAGACAAGAGGTACGCTACTTCAAGATTCGATAAACAAACTTAAACTTATTCAAACTCTAAAAGAACCTGCTACGCGCACAGCTAAAATACAGGGTCCTCAACAATAAATTATTTCAAAGAAATAATAGTTCACGTGACGATCACAGCCAATACTATACTCTGGCGTGTAAATACACGACCGGGGTATGGGTAGTTTCACTATGTAACATTATGAATCCTTCTTAGTTGAACTGTTATAAATTACTATTAAATTGTAATTTTGTTGGTATACTACTATAATTATGTTGCATTTAAATTAATATTATTACCCTTCTTAGTTGAACTTTTAGTAGATAATTCTGAATTTATTGATGATTAGGTAGCAGTACCATTGACTATTTGCTCTAAATCAGTACCGTATAGTTCATGCTAAGTCTTGAAGCGCCGCCTCACTTACTAAAAAATAAAATTTCGTAATCGTAGATTTGTATACTATAATATTTTTTTGCTTTTAAATTAACATTTTTAGATATATTTAGTTGAACTTTAAGTATTGATTATCCTAAATTTGTTGATGATTAAGTTGCAGTAGTTTTTGTTGACTATTTACTTGAGATCAGTGGCGTGTAGTCCATCGAAGATATTCTTCACTCTTTTAGCCTTTTCATACAAAAATATAGAGTAAATAGTATATTTTTGGCTATCTATTATTATAATTAATTTGTATTTAAAGAACATTAGCTCTTTTTAGTTGAGCTTAGTACTGATTATTCCAAATTTATTGATAGCTAAATTGCAGCACCATTTCTTTGTTATTCACTTAAGATCAGTGACGTATAGTCCACGGTAGCATCGACCAATTACATATTGGTCGATGATGGGAAATCTGTAACAGTCTGGTTTTGCCACTATAAAAGATTATAATTATTTTATTTAATGTGCTGCATTTAGCATCAAAACCTCTTCGGTTAATTAATTATAAATTCATTTACTTGATTTGTTAGTAATAATTTTAGCAGAATTCCCGTTGCAGCATGTATTAATATTAATTAATTTTATTATACATACGATTTTTAATACATAATACGCTTTGCTTTTATAACACTGTTGCAGTGAGTGGCTATCCTATTCATCCTTTTTCTTATGTTGTCCATCAGCACGTCGTAGCTCTATTATTTTTTTAGAATGGATAATCTGTTGGCTCGCTTAGGTTAGTTTAACTCTGTTTAGTTATATAATAATAATTATGTTTACTTGCAGTTCTGTACTTAAGAACTGAGTTAATAACCTACCTTTGATACTCGTTAGATCGGAGCATAGAAATTTATATACTACTTTCGGTTTGAATATTTCACTTCTAAAATCAGGCTTATATGGCCTTAACTTGTTGGGGTCACTGATTTACTTTCAGATATTGCTGTTGCTTTATTATTTATCTGTTAATTCGAGAATAATTGTCAGTTATTACATTTTTCTTTCTCTTCAATAGCTGTTGCTTATTTTTTTCTAAGACTTGTTGATCTCTGACTAGACTGCTCATTGTTGTTTCTTCTCATAGTGCTCTAGGGATTTAGGGCGTATCCCTCACATATTTCCCCGTGGTTTTCCCTTATTTTTCATTAATTTTCTCTCAATCATCAATGTTTATTTTCTTTCTTATATTTTAGTGAATTTTGAGGTTATTTTGTAGTTCTACCTTCTTACTGACAGTTGTGGACTTTAATATTTGGAATTTTTACTTTATATTTATCTTTTCAAGTGGCATGATATAAGTTTAGTAATTTTCTATTTGTAGCCTTGACTATTAGCAATGGGCTCTTTTCACTTAATGCTACTGTATTTATTCAAAAATTTAATTTTAGCTCGTTAGTTGTTGCTTCCGCAGTCGTTTTACAACACTTAGTTCTCGTTTATTATCTCAGAAGTATTCCTCGTATCGACTATTTCTTCATTTCGATCATTCTCTTGGCACTAACATTTTACCTGAACTGACGTTTTTTTTCCTCTAAATTCCTTGGCAAATTGATTGAAACGGAATGTTTTACTGAAGTGCAGTTGTAGGTGACTCAACCTTTTAATATTTTCTGTTATACTACCCTTCTGGGGATCTTGAGGTTGTCCCTAATTTGTGTTTGATACAACCGATTTATCGGGATCTTAATACTGCAAATGTAAGACTTTTCTGGAATTATTTTTTTTACTGCCTGCTGGCACATGGTCGCCATGACGCTAATTGTTTCTAGGGGTTTTCCGAACTCATATTATTATTCCGAGGCAGTTGATCCTCCAGGCAATCCTCCAACTTCAGAGAGGTAAATATGGCTATAGGTTTTTTGATTAATTTAATGATTTAATTTCTTTTATCTGTGTAATTTTTTTTACATCGACCACCAGGCTGCATTGCATTTCATAGGATATTTTGCTTTTTTCCTCTTATTAAATCTGAACTTTTTTTAATGTAACTTTAGTTCTGAGCATATGGGGAAGTTTATATTATTTAGGGGTGGTTCAAACATACTTCTTTTATTTCAATTTACTTGCTCCTTTTGTATTTCCTTTATTTTTATTTGCTGATGGCTATTGAAAATTCATTGATAATTTTTGAGGTGGTTTGTTTTATAAAAAAAATATATGACAGGGGGCTATGATTTTTTCATTGAAGTAAGGAGCATAGTCTAATTTGTATTGGGTTATTAAAGTGTTTCACTACCGGATCCCAATACAGGTTTCACTACCGAGTTTCACCATAGGGCTCACTTTCACATTTTGGGCCGAAAACTCTCACTCTCGAGCAAGTGACTTTCACCTTTACTGCTGAGCTTGTCGCCTGAGTAAGACACTTCCTTACCAACTTTCTACGACCTTCGGACCGATCTAGCGTGGTATCACTCCCATTTTTTTTTATATATTATCTTATTATTATTGCTGAGCTTTAAGATAGCTCTTATTAATTTTTTTTTGCCGATTGATATTATTATTATTGTTTTATTATTAGTTGATAATATTATTATTATTGTTTTTATTATCAATGCCTTACTACTAATTCATATGTTTCGATTTACATACCTCTATTAATTTTAAGTAAACCAAGGTGATCACTTCGGATAGTAGTGCTTAAATTTTTAGGTGTAAGTTATACAGTCTCGGTACTGTATAACTTGCCAACAAAATTGGTCTCAGTACAATTATCATATTGTACAATCATCATTAGTTACTTAATAGTTTTTTTTTGTGTGGCCATTCCTTTGTTTTTAAGTTTCACTGTAAGATTGTTGATGTTTTAAATTAAAAGAAAAATATACTAGAAGCCAGTAGATCGAACCGTAAATTAAGATTGTGTTTTCTTGTTTAATAAAAAGTGCCTAAAAATTCCTCATAACACCAGCGGAGCTTTTCCAGTTTAGCTGGGAGAACTGGTGGCGCTCATGAACTTCACACCTGGAGCCGGGTATTGTACACATTACTCTCCGGTGTTAGGTTCGCTCTAATTAAAATCCTTTCCTTTTTAAAAATTAATAAGAAAATCGGGCCGCTTCATTTATATATAAATTTTTAAATTGTCTTTTTACACTATTATAAATATTTTGCATTTAAATAATGTTATAACCCTTCCTAGTTGTATTTATAGTATTGACTATTCTAGATTTCTTGATGACTTAGTTGCAGCACAATTTTTTTGGTAATTTATTTAAGATCAGTGACGTATATAGGATCTTTGCTTGCTCAAGAACAATGTCGTATGGTCAATGAGAGATCTAAAAGCTCCGCTTCACTTGCTAACTAACCCAAACTATACATTTTCATCCTGTATTTTTTCTTATATTATTATAATTATTCTTTTTCATTTCAGCTAACATTAATAACCCTTCTTAGTGGAAGTGTTATTAGTGATTATTGTAAATTTATTATTGGTTATTGCGCGGTTATTTATATCGTATGGTCTATTGAAAATCTAAAAGCGCCACTTCCCTAGCTTTCATAAAAAGTTTAAATTTTATTTGTTAGCAGTTAGTCGTTTAAAAAATAGAAATATGGATATAGTATAATATCCTCGTTAACATAAATAAACCTCCTTGCATTTGGAGTAAATGCTTAGAGCATATAATCAAGGAAGAAAAAAGAATTTAGAATGATATAGAGTATAGAGCCGCTAATTATTTCTCTGGATTCTAATGACGACGGTACGACCGACTACTCAGAAAGCGAATAGAACTATTCAGAAGACGGCTTTTTATTTTTTTTCAATGCTATTGGTAAAGGGAAAAATTGCCAAAATATAGACTTTACAGAAATTCCATTTTTACTATTCATATATCCATAATTAACGCTTCTTTAAATAATGTTTAGTCTGCTATTAATTTAAATAATTTGCCTATAGACACGCTAATGACATATGGGTTTCCTTCAGAAATAATAAAATTCATTGTATGAAAACTGGTTTGCACCCATAGTATCAACCACAGATTTTTGTTATTATCTGTAATTCCGAAACGAACTTTAAAGTGAAACCCAGAAAAGATTCATGCAACCATGCACCATTTTGCAGTTGTGAGAAAATAAACAGGAAACTATTGAATATCTTCAAAATTCTAAATGTATTCCTTTGACTACAAATTATATGGAATTTCATTCTTAAAGAATCTCAAACATTTCCACATAAAAACTGAAAACAAATTGTTTTATTTATCACATACCAATATCCTACGTAAATTAAAGCTCAAGTTATATATACATTATTTATATAATTAATCTAGAAAATTTCTTTAAATATTTGACTAGGCAACTGCTCATCGCCAACTTTTTCTTCATTATTACTTTCATTTTCCTCTTCTTTGTTATAATTTTCATCATGGTCAGATTCTCCTTCATTACCGTCGATATGGATTCTTTCTATATTTTCATCAAATGCTACCGATTTCTTTTTATCGGCATCATTTAAATCAGGATATTCACTCGCGTAATCAGAAGATTCTCTTCTTTCATCTGGAATATCAAGAACTCCTGATTCAAGAGGATATCCGAAAACGAACTTCGTAGGGCGCCTGTCTGCCACACTTTGCATTCTAAAATTTAAAAAACACATTAAAATTAATTCGGAAATTATGGCTCTCGAGATAAGACTTAAGGGCTAAATAAATACTTTTTGATATATCGCCTTCGAGTGCATGTATCTTCATGATCAACGATCGCTCAGAAATCTTCAATAAATTACCTATTATACTGGCTTGCAAAAAAAAAATGACGAGGTCAAAATGTTTATCCATTTTAGAGCTTAATTACTTCTGAACGGATTGTTGGATATCATTAAAATTGTAACTGATATATAGTCATATCCATTTGTAATAAATCCATGATTGGTTGGGAACTTAAATTTTAATACCGAATAGAATACGGGCTTCAATCAAAAATAATGTTTTTCCCCGATTTGATTAAAACACCCTGCAGAATGTTCTGACTCTTAGAAATCATTATGATCTTTAACTCAGATTTATATTTTTTTTCTTACAGGAAATACAGCAGTTTTATTAATAGAATGCATTTTCTCGATTTTGATGTATATTCATATGCATATATAACTAGAGTACCTTAAACCTTCAGGTTATTGTCATAGCAACAAAGATCATAGAAGTATCGTTCAAGAAAGAAAAATGAAATATAAAATTATTTTCAATGCCAAGGCAAATTAGTCCAGAGCAAGTTAGATAAATGGTCGCGTTGGTTAAGAGTGGAAAAGTTTTCCCTATGTTGCATATATTATAGGCATTCCAGAAGCCACAGGAAGAAGGGGAAATACCAAGCAAGAAGGGGAAATACCAGAGTCCAAGAAACTGGACAGTATACAAGAAGAGTAAGGTCAGGTTGTCGAAAAGTTACATGAAAATTTGATGACAGGTTTATTATCGTTTAAGCAATAAAAACTTTATTTCAGAATGCCGTTGTTACTAACAGAAGTCTAAGAGAAGTTCGCGACAATTGAGAATTGATAAAACATTTCGACACAGAATGAAAAGTAAAATTAATTCAAGAGTTGCTCCGAAAGTACCAACGGTACACGAGATCATCGCTTATACCGCTTTAGTTTTGCTCCAGAAATACTTCACTGGGATGAACACTAGTGGATCAAGGTTGTTATTTTCCAATGAGCCTCGGTTCTGTTCACATTCATCAGATGGGCGGCAAGTGAGTTTGAAAACTGCCCAATTTCAGATACAATTCTCGTAGTGAAGGAAAGTTTTGGTGAGGGATCTAAAATCGTGTGGGGTAAGATATCTCTTGAAGCAAAACTGAATTTTGAGTTTTGCCAAGAAACTCTCATTTTCGGAGGATATATGCTGAAATACTGGCTGAACATGTTAGTTCATATGCTCCATTTTTGGGAACCACTTCATTTTTATGCACAATGATGATGTAAATATATGGAATGATATTCTAAAACAAGACAAGCGTGTTATTGATATATTGATATAGCTAGATAAAAATTTTAGTTGTGATGATGCAGTTGTTAAGATGTTATCCTACAAAGCTTGCGCTATATGTGATAGCTAATATCTTCTTAGAATTTTGGTCAAAATGTGTGACCACTTTATAATGTGGTTCTACCATTCAAGCTCAGGGCCCTTAAAAAAATATAAAAACCTCTAAAGAATGTCAAAGATAAGTAGTTCTTTGTTCAAAATTCTTAATGCTTCTTAAGGAATATGTAGTTCTCGTTAAACGAAACTGAGATGTATAGTCTAGTGCATATAATCATCGGCGCTTCACAGCACAGGGCAAGCCAAATCACACAGTCTCATGTGAGAAGTTAGAGACTACATTAATGTTTTACGGCCCAATGGGACCTATGCTTGTAATAGGTGTCTCCTAGAATACAATCGCCACCATCCTAAGGAATGTAATTAACGTACCTGTTAAGGCTTTATGGCGGACTACTTCAGGAACGAGGCAGGTTGAGCTACCCTTGGGTGACCCAGCGCTCTGTAAGATAAAGGCCTTTCTGGCTCTAAAGAAGAGAAACATGTGGCTTGTGACAGGGGTCTCCACAGGGCACGATCACCTGCTGCAGATCATACAGACGAGAAATCATTCACTCAGATTATTGTCAACTGACCTGCGTTAGCTAGAATAAGCGAGGTGCACTTCGGCAGCTACGTGCTGAACTCGGAGGACCTAAGAAAGGGCCAGCCGAAGAAGCTGTGTGCCTTCACTCGAAAGGCTACTGAATTAGTATGCCAGTGGGTATAAAATGGGCCCAAATTGGTGGTCTAGATGCAAGAGATTTCCCGCCTGCGCTTCAGATTCATTAATTCAATGAAATTTCATTTTACCCTCTCTAAATTTTACTAAAGTACTTTGCACCTACTTATTGTTTGGGCATTGTGAGTGTGGTTTGGTTATAAATTAGATGATAAATCTATAGGCATTCTAACTATCGTGTAAGTAGCCTAAGAGTGTGTGCACGGCGTCGTGGCAATTGAAGAAAACAAAGTAATATTTCCTGATATTACGTTTTAATACATTATAAGACGTGATCGTTCAAGTTCAAAGCTTTGTCACTGATGCGCATGATCATCCCCCGCCCATCTAGCAGTTGCACATAGCGAATAGTGAACTATGAGCAACTCGTTTGCACTTATGGTAAATGGGCTAGGGCAAACCCTTGCCGATCAAGCTATTGTAATTACTTGCCCATCTAATGCTCCAAGAGTATCGCCAGTTTCATCATCCTCGTCAATTTTCTCAACGTCGTCATTAAAGGCAACCCTTTTTTCGGATTCGGTGGATGGTGAGGTGTATGTTGGAACTGAAATATCTCGATCGCTCGATGATTCTTCGGGTAGGGTGGCCGCTAAACCGATAGCAAGTCCTGTTGGTCTTCTTAGCGAATTACTTGAAATTCTAAAATGAAGAATATCTGTTGAATTGTCTACATACATTAACTTTAAAGGAGCTACTAGGTAGTACATAATATTGTAAATTAAAATTATTAAATATAATCAAGCTATTAAAATATTTCTGGAACAATCCATGGCGAACTTATGTAGCATCCTGGAATGTTCCATAAAGACGCATTACATTTCTGGAGCATCTCAGGAAACCAAATCTGTTGCAAAAAAAGTGATCCGAGAAAGTCTCGACCATACTTTCCGAGAACGTTTGATTGGCTTGGACTACCGTCCTGAAACTAGCCTTAATATCTATTTTATTACTAAATATTGTCAAAGGAAATATAATATTGTCAAAAGAAATATAATATACTCCAAAATTTAAATAATATTTCGCGCATTATAAAAAAAACAAGTAGGTCGAAGCAAACTTTGTGGCTGTACGTAGGTCAATATCATCTGTGTATACATTCTGGCAGCGTGCAGCATAGATTATCAGATAACCGTGTCTGATTAATAACACAGGGTGCACATAGCTGGTCCGTTAGCAAGCCAAGACTGTCTACAGATATAGGGTGCACGTATCTGGTCCGTCAGTAAGCCTAGCCCGCCTACAGACTATAGGCGCACGTACCACATGTCAGCTAGTAAGCTGAGTCTTCACGCCTATACATCTAAAATAGACGTAGCAATAACCCAACAGTCCTCAGGGGTTGAGTGCCTACTGAGCGCGTCTCCAGGCGGCGGATAGGAGGGGGCCAGGAGTGCCATCAGGCGCACCTGGCCTGCCGGGGAATAACGGCGGTTATAAATCACCCAACATGCCGCCCGAACACCCGGCCGCGGACCACCTCACGGCACATACCGTAAACCGCCTGGCTCGCAATGACCCTCGACGAGGTAGCGGGCTGGGGGGCACGGGGGCCTTGGCTTAATCGCCTGGGCCAAGTGGATGGGGACCACCATAAAAACCCCCCCAATCCCAAGGTTTCTGGCGGCGCCGAAGGGATGGATGGCTGAGGGTGTATTCAGCCGATAGCCGACAAAACTCGGGGCACCGGGCACACCCCGTTTTATCTCTGCCTTCTGGCCAAGTGGAGGCGCCTTGGCTGGTGACTTTTTATTTCCCCCATACTCGTGGGATCAAACATGGATTCAGATAAAAACAAACAAAAAGAAAATGGGGGATCCGAAAAGGGTCCCCTATCTAAAGAAATGCCCCCCTGTGAGGCGGGGGAGCAATCGGGCTCCTCAAGGGGACCGACCGCTACCCCTGCTAGCAGCGAAGGGGGCATGGGCTCGGGCTCGGCCACGGCTGGGCCCCCAGCCAGTGTAATGGGGTCCCGCTCTAAAAACAGAAGCGGGGCTCAGAAAAAGAAGGCGAAGAGGAAGAGGCTCCTGGCGGCTGGACTGACAGCGAGCTCGTCCTCGGCGCAGACTCAACCTGGCACGCCGTCAACGGAAGGCTCCGTAGGGGGCACTCCGGAAACGGCGGGCGGGAAGAGGAAAAGGAAGGTCGGCTCAGGGGCCAATCCGAAGGCACCCGGGCAAGACCGGCAGAAGGCGGGTACCAAAGAGAGGAACCCGCGAAAGAAAGTACGACTGTGAGTGGCTCCACACAAGGGGCCCCGCAGTCATACGCTCAGGCGACAACAGCGGAGGGACCGAGGATCCTGGTGGGTCTTCGGGGGCAGGAAACAAACCTGTCTCCCGAGGACGTGCTGAGGTTCATCGGGACCCTAAATCGCTGGGTAAGCCTCAGCATTATGAGAGGAGATGTAGCTCCCCCGAGGATCCGCACGATCAGGGTGTGGCGGGGCCATATCCTGATCATTGCGAATGACGAGGAATCCAGGGGGTGGATCCGTAGGGAGCTGGTTAACGTCAGGCCCTGGGGAGTCGCCAACCTGGTTGAGGTGGACCCGCAAGGGTTGAGGCTTAGGAGGGCGGCGGTCTGGATGCCTGGGCTGGGGGTGGACGTCTCTGATGAAGCGATAGTCCGCTGCCTTGAGGCCCAGAATGGTCTGGACTGCCGACTCTGGAGAGTCTGGAAGAGGACGACGGAGGAGAAGGGCTCCAGGATTGTGATGGGGGTGGACGATAGGTCCGCTGACACCATTGCGTCCAGGGGCTCTCTCCTGTTCTGCTTGGCGGTGCAGGTAAAGGTAACTTTGGCTGCACCGGGGTCGAGACCTGAGGAGGGGCCGGCGGCTCCAGACGGGAGCTCTCCGGAGGAGGGCCCCGAGGATGAGCTCGCCATGGAAGTGGATGTGGGGGCCTCTGAGGAGGCTGCCGGTCCTTCCATGGTGGGATCACCGCTGGACGCTCCTCAGTCAGAGGTTAACGTAGAGGTGGGGCCCCCTCCGGGAGGTGCCACAGAGGAGGAGCTCCGTCAGTCTGACTCAAACTGAGGGGCAACCTTCAGTATGAATGAAGGGTGGGCGGGCGTTGACCATGTCCGTTTTACAGATAAATCTGCAGCATAGTAGGACTGCTACGGCCCACCTATGCAGGAAGATAGTAGAGGAGGGTACAGCAGTTGTACTTATCCAGGAACCTTGGATTGTTAAATCCAGGGTAAGGGGGCTGTCCATGGCGGGATCTGTGTTGTATATACCGGATCTGACTATGGGGGACCCCAGAGCAGGTATATTGACAGTGGGACTGGAGGCCTTTTTCCTAAGGGATAAGGCTACTAGGGACCTGGTCCCTATCCTAGTCAAGATTCCTACAAGCGTAGGTGTACAGAGGGTGGTACTAGCGTCAGCGTACTTCCCAGCCGAACAACCCTGCCCGCCGGAGGGAATCAGGAATCTGGTTACCTACTGCGAGGAGGTAAATACTCCACTCCTGATTGGATGTTATAGCAACGCGCATCACATAGTGTGGGGCAGTGCTGGATCCAATCGGAGGGGGGAAGAGTTGTTGGAATTCATTGCATCTGTAGGGCTGCAGGTGGCCAACAGAGGTAGTGAGCCCACTTTCTTCACTACGGGACGAAGCTCGGTCATAGACTTGACTCTGTGCACCAGGGATTTGTTCCCGGATATTACGAAATGGGGTGTGTCTGTGGAAGACTCGATGTCGGACCACAGATACATCAATATAGAACTGGGCCCTTCCTCAGCGAGAGCTGAGGAAGTTAGGAACCCCAAAGCAACCAACTGGGACCTCTATAGGGAGGAGCTAAGTTGGCGTCTAAGGGACATGCCGAGGAAGTACCGGGCCTCCGATGAGCTAGATGACGCCGCAAGGTGGATAGGATCATCGATGGCCGGGGCTTTCGCAAGCAGCTGCCCCGTGACTAAGCGGCACAGTAAAGGGAAAACTCCTTGGTGGAATTCCACTCTGGAGAACCTTAGGACACAGCTGAGGAGGCTCTTTAATAGGGCTAGACACAGCGGGGTGGATACTGACTGGGACCTATATAAAGAGGCCCGGGGACAGTACAAAAGAGAGCTGAGAGGATCGCGAAGGAGTGCCTGGAGGGCCTACTGTGGAGGGGTATCCCAAGCCCCGGCCGCTGCGGTTTTCCAAGCGGAAATTTTTGCTATCATGATGGGGGTCTGGGAGTTGTTAAGGCTCAATGTCGGTGGCAGGAGGATTTTCTTCTGCTCTGACAGCAAGGCCGCACTCATGGCGCTGAAGTCGGTCCGTACGCGCTCTCTGTTGGTAAGGGAGTGTAGAAGCTGGCTGATTGAACTTGCAAAGCGAAAAAAGGTTACGTTGGTCTGGGTACCGGGACACTCGGGTGTACCGGGAAATGAGACAGCCGACGCCTTAGCCAGAGAAGGTTCCGCACGCGGATACGTGGGGCCTGACCCCTGTGTGGGGATCGCCCAGTGTGTCCGCGAAGGAGCTTTGGAGACCTGGATGGAGAGTCGGGCGGAGGAGGTATGGCGGACGGCTCCGGAGATGAGACAGACGAGGCTCATGATACATGGGCCTGCGAAGAGTCTCGCCAAGGGGCTGTTGTGTCTACCTAGGAAGGAGTGCAGGGCCCTGGTAGGATTCTACACCGGGCACTGTAGGCTTAGACGGCACCTGACCCTGCTGAGAATTGCAGAGGAGGCGGAGTGTAGATGGTGCATGGAGGACGACGAGACTCCATACCATCTACTTACGGAATGCCCCGCCTTTGCGTGGGCAAGACTCAGAATCTTTGGCGTGACGTCGATCGAGCCAAATTCAGTGCGTCGTGTTAGTCTGAAGGAGATGCGGGCTTTCTTAAGGAGGACCGGCATCCTAGAGGTTCTCTAATGCGGGCTGGGGGCACAACGGGTCCAATTGGTGGCCTAAATGCAAGGCCCGCTAGGGGCCACCCCTTCCATACTGATACTGATACTGAACCCAACAGTCTTTTACACTCTTCAAGTAAAAGTATCGAAGAGAACTTTTTACGATTAACGACTAAATAATAAAACAGCCTCTTTCCTTCTTTAAGTTAAGTATCAAATAAAACCCCTGAGCATTGGCATTGTTTGGAAAGTTAATAATAGTATTATAAAACCAAATAAATACAAAAATAATAAAGATAAGAAAAATTTTTTAGGAAAGTTAAGAGTAATATAAAACGAAAATAAAGAAACAAAAATTTATAAAAAAAGTTAGAGAAACGCGGTTTTCGGTGAAAAAAAAGTTGAAGAAAAAAAAATGTGTCGAAACCAGGGGCAAGAGTTGAGAAAAAAGCATAAAAAGGAATAAAAACCCAATTCCTCATATCTCCTTCAGAAGTTTCACTTTAGTTGTGTGCTTATAAAGGTGAGGCACATAATTTTTTCTAATGGAACACGCTGTATACTTCTGCATCGAATCGCTGTATAAAGAAGTTTACATTTTTCGAAGGCGTTGTAAAATTAATTAGGAAATTTTACACTTTTTCAAAAAATTATGCCGTTTTGAAACTTTCGATAGTTTCAACATACAATCCTATTTAAGTGGAGCTTATTTCGAATGTGGTGCAAAATAAATAAAATTAGCCATAACTATCCAGACTTTCCAAGAACGTCTTATTTACGGACTGAAAATCGGAACCTAAACAGAACAGTTCGACTAAATTGGAGTTTGGAAGCTTCGGCAAACTGCACTACAACACAGATTTGTCCACAATACTGAAACAATATTTTTGAAATTTTAATCATCTGATGATACAACATGGTTAGCGGAACGTTTAAGTATTGGGGATAAAACTGTGTTATAGAACAGGTCGGGTACGTCTTAGGCGATCATACCTCGAACGTTTCTACCGTGACTTCCATGAAACATACTATGTAAGGGCGAGGACTTTACGATACAAATGGGAATTAAAATGGACAATCTGGTGGCAATGTATGGTATTATAGATTATGCTAGATATAGACGAACCAATAATTTAAGAAATTGTAAGACATAATCTATGTAGTAGGTGTGCTTATGTTAATCCATTATTAAATGGGAATATGATCCGAGTGCTATGCAAAGTCAAAAAAACGAGATTTAGGGCCTAAAAGGTAAGTGCCAGCGATCTGAAATTTGGTACATAGATCTAAAATTAAAAGGAGAATTTTGCGTTATTAAATTTTTTTATAAACAAGCGATTTAAAAATAAAACTAGGAATGTAAATTTGACATCACGACTAAATGCAAAATTTTACATTAAACAAAATTTCGCATCTCTAGCACCAACCGTTTTGCTTTAAAAGAAAAACTCATTTCCCCCTAGGCTTGCTCACTGGCACTTTCAGTGGATCCATCCGGCTTTATCTACACATAAAGATCGCTAAATAGAATGAAAATAAATTAGACCGTGATTTTTAATGTAATTTTAAGAGCTTTAATTTATAAAGTCGCGGATAAATAAATTATGCATCGACAGTTTTAGACGCCTTAATATACCTATAGTAACATTAACATTTTTCATCATATTCATCACTTTACACTTGTACAGTAAAGCGCACGTTTATGGCCGCTAGTACGACGTCATTACAAATGAGTATAATTTCTACTATATTATGCTTAAACCCTGCAAACTGCAAGAATGGTACAGTCAATCTATGGCAGGAAAATACTACCAAAGTTTACAGAATTACTACTACCAAACATCCTAAAAGCAGACTCCCCGAACACAATAAATAACCTCGTCATGAGGCAGTCTGTGTAAGGAACTCCAAACTACGCGTGATCACAAAGTCATGGTGATGAGCTCTCTTATTAACAAATATTTTAGTTTCGCATATTTCTGCTTTACATACCAAACAAAGCAAGGAAAAGCAAAATCATCGCTAAGCAACATATTTTTTTTAACTAAAATATAATATTTAAATTACTTACACTGTAGATGGAGTTCTAGTTTCCTTTTTCGTAAAAAGTGTAGGCTTTGTAGACGTGGTCCCTTCTTCGTTTATCATCTCAGCGTAATTGTTATACCTTGAAAATAAAAATTATTTGTTGGGTTTTCACTTTCTTCTTTAATAAGAAAATCCGTTTATAAGTAGATAAGGGTAATCAGTTTATATCCAACATGAAGGTTATCTACTATCAGCAATACCGCTAATTTATTTTTTTCGTACGTTCAATAAACACATTTCTTTTTTGGCCCGGTCTATATGGATAATGGGAATGTAAACAATAAAGTTTTAATCTATTAAATGCTCTTTCCATTACCAAGAAAACAAATGAAATTATTAGTCAAGCAAAAAATTTAGAAAAAGTTATATTGATGGAAATTAAAATTAGGGAAAACATTATTTAGAATAAGTATATTCGAAGTTGTATATCATGAATGATAATCTCTAACTAATAATTAAAAATACTTTCGAAGTATTTTGCAAAACATATATTATGCACTACATTCAAAAATTTAATAACTGATTTGAATTTTGGAGATCAGCAAATTCGGAGATACTAAATTGTTGTATGATATTAGGTCTGTTCTAGCAGCGATTTCAAACGGTTTCAAACCGTCCGGAGTTTGCGCATAACGATATAAACGTCGCTTATATGGCTATGCGCAAACTCCGTACGGTTTGAAACCGTTTGAAATCGCTGCTAGAACAAACCTATTATAATATAGTTTAAGTTTTGCAATAGTCTACTCGGAATAAATACAACAAAATCGGCCATTAAAAATGATAAATAACATGGTAGCGACTAGGAACAATTTTAGTAAAAAACAACTGAATTTGAGTTCTTAGTAAATCTCAATTTGTTAAAATGTATTTGTTAAAATGATAATTTTATCAACTGAAGCTAAGATTTGAAACTTGCAATATCGGAACTACATCTTTCACAATATATGGTTCATTAGACGATTCTGGCAAACTATTCAACGGATCGCTCTGAAAATGTTGTACTTTTTCTTCTATGCCAAAATATATTCGACAATGCAGCGTTGCCGTTTCTACTAGAAAGTAGTAGCAATTCTGATATTTGAAGTAAAACACCAAGTATATTGCCACGACTAGTTATCCGTGACGCCACGCCTTGGATGGCGTGCAGGTTATATAGCTCAAATGATGCATCGATCTACGTCAGGTGAGAAGAGATAATAAAGAAATAAATTCGGTAAAACAATAACAATATCTATTGGTCAAAGAATTGAGAATGAGTTTCCACTATACCCGATTACTAAAACACGCATGTTTCTTCGGTTGAGGTATGGTTGGAATTGTTTACAGGTCTTGGTACCTGTATAATAAAAAGTTCTTTAAGAGCGTCTAACGTGCTCAGTTTTCATTTTGTATACAGTGACCAAATTTTCGTGATTTAATTAATTTAATTGTTCTTGACGAAATGGTGAATAACTTTTTGTCAACAATCGGCATGATGTTCGTTAGGGTCGATTCAAGTGAGAATAGTTATTCGCGCCCGGTGGATGAAGTGTTGAGAGTGAATTACAGTTGTCCTTTCCCTGCAATTCAATATAGATAATGGCGTTTTTATTCACGTACATTTCGTTTTGGTTCGAATTGCTGGTTTTCAATATTGACGTGTACTGATTTTAGAATGAAGCGCTATTGTCGAGAATCCTTTGACAGCACGGGAATTAAGATTACCTTAACACGTTTCTTTTAATGGAAATAGGGGTCAAATGACTATGCGCTTTTCTCTGGTTCGGGTAAAAATTATGATGGAAACCAATGTACCAAAACTCCGGTTTCTTTGTTTTCAAAATCGCTTGAGATAAATAGTTAAATGGGACATGTGATGGTATGCTATATTTCTATTGGCCAGTCGAAATTAAAGTGGCAATTTTGGAGGAAGTTCCTTTGCTTCCAGGAAGTGTCGTGTAAGTCACTCTACGTTGGTTTGTCTTTTAGAGCAGTTTGGCGTCCGTTGGAAGTGTAAAATTTAGTTTTCCTTTTGTGGAATTTTCCAATCGACCCAGTTTTTAGTGTTCCTGGCCTTGCCTTTACGTTACCTTTAGTTAGTTGGTTGTTTGGTGCCTGAAACTCATTCCGTAACGGGATTTAGTACTGATTTTTGTCAGGTGAGTTGACTTTGGTTTTTTTTAGTGTGGACCATTTTGTGCAGCCATGTGTATGACTCTAATTCCATTTTAATTTCCCATAGAGCGGCCTTCTCTTCCATCTGTTGAGGCAGCCTGGTGATTCCAGCCTCATGCAGCTGACAGACCCTTTCACAGGTAAAAAAAATACTTTTTCCCTCTGATTTTTTTAATTTTCATTGCTCTGAGTTTGAGTGTTTTATCAAGATTATGAGTTATATGCGGATCCTTAAATATATTGACGTTTCACAGGGTCCTACCGCTGGGTTCTGCTGACGGTTTTTTCCTCTTGGGTACGCCTAACTAAGAGGCAAGTTTTCTGCTCGTCTTTCTTGACTGAGCTATGTAATTATTTAAGGTTCTTAGTTTATCTTAATTTCGCTCAGCACTTTAAGACACTGTAACTATTTAGCTTTAAAAATCACTTGACTTAGAATTTTGACAGATCTATCGTAGATTCGACTTTAGTACTTTTTAGGCGGGTATCCCCCAAGAAGTACGTTCATGTGAACTGCACTTCCCGAGTTGGGTCTGAATATTAGGATATGGTTAGAACCCTACCTGTGGACTGAATATTTGGATATAGTTAGAACCCCTACCACGTGTCTGTGGACTGCGGTTGGTGAAAGCAGAATAGATGAGAGACCAAAGCCTATCGAATTGATCGTTTATTTGACTATTTATATCATAAAATCTGCTGCCCATTGTAACTTTAAGGTTTGTGATTGCTTGCGCTGCTCGCTCGCGTTATTTATAATTTACGATGAACGTTTACATAATATCTTTCAAGTTCAAGTTCAGATTTAGAACAGGGTGATAATCAATTAGTGGTTTGCGTGATTTTAGTAGCTAACAATATATTATTTTTATATGCTACATTAATTTCATAAGAACTGTACTTAAGATTTTCCTATATCCACCTGCTGGAGTTCTTGAGATTAAAATTAATTTCCACTTATTTTTGAGAGACATGACATAAAAATGATGATATTTTTGAATTCCAAGACTCTGTAATTTGACTTAGTATTAGGCAATATCCGAAGGATCTAAGGCTCTATCGTACTCTGCGTTAGTTTGGATTAGCAATATACTGGGTATAATGATCAATGTACTTTTGTTACTTGAAGAGCCGAAATGTTGATTCTTTTAACATGGAATTTAACCGGTATGAAAAGTTTTTGAAATTCGCTCATTATTTATGCATATCATATATATATATAGTTCGCCCAGCCGCTGTTGACCCTCGAAACGCATGCAATTGCATGCGTTTCGAGGGTCAACAAGGGCTGAGCGAACTATACCTAACTAATCTGACTTTATGACGTGAATTGAAAAAAATATCCCCAATGGGTTTTTAGTAAGTGTGCCATGATTAACTATTATTTGACATAAATGTCATGTCACTTCGCCATTCTAGTACTTTTACAAGTTTCAAATGTCATTAAAACGATAGAGGTAAAGTAGTCAAACAAAGTTCTTATGAATTAATTTTTTTGTTTGGACAACGTCATGGATATGTAGAAAGCTTAAGGAACTATATTTGAATCTCCCGCCAATAAACCTCAGACAAAAACTAGATGAATCCAAAACAACTTCGTTGCATTTGCTTCAAGTTTGAAACTAATAAAAAACTTGCCTCGACCCGTAACTTCTAACGAAGACAGCCAGATTAATGTTTTGGCACATTTCTAAATATTTCGCCTGTGATCAATATGAAGTGCTGAAGATTTAGCTATAACATATTCATCAGTGCAAAGAATTGTGGAATAACATAACATAATATATGATTTTAAATTTACTAAGTTTCAAGCCATGAAGCCTCAAAATCCTCAAGAGGAAAATGCATTTTTCAAGTGTTGCTGGTGCGCACCCAAGAAGATCCAAATTATTTATGTAAAATAATTTGGACTGATGAATCCACATTTTCAAGAAACGGAATTTTCAGTAGAATTTTGGGTTCAGTGGAAATGCTCACTCACGCAGGAAACCGGATATCAGGAAAAATTCAGCATGGCATCGGACAACCAATTAAGATACCTGATATTCCAGGCAACATTAACATTAAGATATTACCTCAACATATTGGAAAGAGTTGTCGGAAACGCCGTGGATGGTCTTTCATTTGGAGAGTATCGAAGTTGCTGGTAGCAACTCGACGGGGCTTCTGCATGCTTTACAGGAGACGTCACCGCAGAAGTTGGTAGGATTTTTAGCGACCGTTGAATAAGGCGTTTGGGACCGGGGAACTGGCCTCCGAGATCACCCTATTTTAATCCAATAGATTTTTACCTGTGGGGCATGTTTAAAGGAAAGGTTTATAAGTCGCCAGCAAATTCAAAAGAAGAGTTGTTACATCGGATAACCCAAGTCTGCCAATAAACGTAATATGAGTTTAGAATACCACATAAACCTCCCGACAGGATGGATTATAAGAAATTTTACATATTGTACATCTACCTAATCATAGCTCTGGTTGGCGCCAAGATAAATGGCCATTTTCTTATTTGTTTGCACAGATATTCAGAAAATATTTCGTGTAATCTGTTCTTCTTTTCCAAGCTTGGATTAGGGACTCTTTTGGGCGTTTTTACGCATTTTTTTTCCAAGAAAAAAAATGCGGTAGCGTCTCTCTTGTTGATTGAGATTTAAGAAGGTAAAATGGCGTTTGGAGAATTGTAGTTAGACAAATCTATTGAGTTTGATTAAATTCAGTAAAGAAAGAAGTTTTTGTTAAATTTATATAATCAAGATGTTTTGTTACATATTAGGTATTGACTAATAGTTGACCTAATGTAAAAAAATTAGTCTTATGTGTGAAAGGATGAATGTTTGAAAGTAGTTAGAACACATTTTATATATTAATCATATTTAATGCAAAATTAAATTTTGCATTATTAGAGTGCCTAATACCTAAAATACATGTTTCAATTCACACTCTAGGAACACAATCTCACCTCCCTATGGTAATACAGTTCGCTAATTAAAGTGGTCAATTATATAGTTAATTACCACTCCCTCCTTTGTGATCATAAATGATTTAAAATTTAATTGTTTATACCGATCAGTTACTAAATTTTCCATTATAAACGTTAACAAATTTAATAGTTTTTGCATATTCAAGCACGAGAAGTGAAGTGAAGTCTAGTTCTTCATATATCGGTAAATTCTTCACAACTCACAAAACTCTGCCGCTAAACAATTCAAATCGGTACCGCCCCCCTTCGTGCAATTTTTTATATACAAAGTGGGAATGTTACTTTGATTCCGTTATAGGCATTTTTATGAGTAATAGATGTAAAACAGTGTATTTATGTATTTTACCTCAATTTAAAATACCAGAAGAAGAAGGCTCCTGCGAGTAGTAATACCAATAGGATGGCCAATATAGCAACAGCTACAATTAGTCCTGTATTGGCTGAACCATTAGAGTCTCCATTACCATCGTCGCTACTTCCTCCACCACCATCATCAGAGTCAGCTTAAACAAATATATAATGAGTTTTATGCACTTTTAGATATTACTTAATCCTATTATTAAATTTATGCATATCTAATCATATCAACATAATTCTAGCATATCTAATCATATTCAACATAATTAACGCAGCTATAAACGTGATGGTTACGATTGTCGTAATAATCGTAATACTAACTGTAGCACAGGTACGCTTTGCTAGTAGACTATTACACCGGACTATAAATCTGCACAAAGTCTCTGCTAGGCTTGGTCTAGCGTACTGGGCTCTAGGTTTTCCCTCAAGAATCGATTTTTGACAGTGCCTAATTATAATTAAAATATTCACATTGTGTGTATTCATCGTTATTACCAAACTTAGAAAAAAAGTGATTTAAAATTTGGAATGCCTGTGTTTCACCTGATGATTAATTCCGAGCTCATATCTAAGTCACTTCTTGTGCGATCAACTACGATCCAGTTAGGTTACACCCTTGTTGGATCTGAGGCACTATATTTTTGGACTCCTCAATATGTCGAGCATGCGCTCTCTTAAAGGCCCCGACTATCACAAACACATCTAAAATGGTGGCTGTAGCCGATTTTTTGCAGACAAAAATGATAACACAGAAACTTCCGGTTCCCCCCGGCCTGAGTACCAGCCTGAATGGGAATTTCTTCTGGTTAGGACACATGATTATTCTTCGGGGAGAAAGAACGGTCACTGAGCGTTTGCCGCGTCTTCATCCAATGACTAAAAAGGAGCCGATACACAACGCATGTTGACTCGACCGAAGATGAAGCGGAAGTAAACATAAAGGCTATATGATTATGAAATAAGCATTTTAAAACCTATTTAGCCAGTCCTTTATAAATATTTTATAGAGCAAATGAGTACTTACAAGTAATTTCTACATTCATCACTGCATAAATCGTATCTTGGGTAGTATTGTCGGTTATTGCCAGTTTCAATGGGATTACGGAAGTGCCATTCAATACATTTTCAGGCAATTCATCAACTAGTACAACAGCCAGAACATTGTTTGAATAGCTGTATGAGAAATATTTATCTTCTATCCCTAAGTCTGAAAAAATATAAAATAATATTTATTAAGTAAATCAATTAAATGATAATAAATAAATAAGTACATGAATACTTAAATAAATAAATAAATAAATAAGTAAATACAAAACTAACTTAATAAATTCATAACACTTTTTTCCATTAGTAGCTTATTTAATTGCTAACTCAAGTGTTTCAGTGAAATAAATTGTAACAATCATTTGGATATGCTCGTTCCAATGTCAGTAATTTTGATTCTCTGTATCAATTCGCGGTTAAATATCCAAAAACAATTAATTTATTTTCTTACATTCGCAAACTTCAATATAATCTAGCACACCATTGGAATTCTTTTTAATGTAATTGATTTGTCTACGCTACTGGGCTGCAGGCATATAGTGAATATGGTTGCGGGTATCTTGAATTTAATATGAAAAGTTGGAGATGTAGATAGGCAACCAGCAATGCATCTATCAAATTTACGGTTTTTTTTTTAGTTTGTGACATAACTAGGTGCTTTGTTTTGACAGTTACATAATTCTGAATGTCTTGTGAAAGAGATTTGATCGAGATTTTGGGGAATTTTCTAATTACGAAGTGAGTTCATGTTTACTTAGTTGGCGGTATTTGAATTCACCTCGTGTCGACTCGGATATTGTAGGTTGATTTCGTGTGCATCCTGCGGAAATCAGTTTTTGTGAGTCTGAGTGAATAAAACCGATGGTAGCTGAAGCAGGAGGACCTTTTGATTAGACCTTCAGGCCTAAAAGGTGATAGGCGGTGAAGGAGGCGTCAAAATGTTCTCTGGAAATTGATGGCAGCCAGGCTGGATTGTAATAACTTTTGACTCCATGGCATCTTAGTATGGATTAGCCGACACCTGAAGGAGAGCCGACCAACAAGTAATTATTTAAGTGATGGCGAGTTTTCTAGCAGCACCAGGACGCCATTTTGAGACGTCTGATGTTCGTTTTATTTTATTTCAGGCTCTTAGCTCTACTCTTAACTCTACCTAACTCTACTTTAATTTTAATTCTAACTTTAATGGAGTCCTGAATTTGAACTGGTTCGAGTTGAGTGATAGTAATTTCAATTCATATGAGCGGATGAGGAGACTGTAGAAGAGGATCGGGAGATTCCAGGACGCAGTTATATTCCTAAAATCATAGCGTGGTGGGTAGCAATGTAATTGTTGATTGGGAAGTGGAAATTAAATGGTCGGGACGACTCCGTGGTTATGAAACGACTCTGCTGAAGAAGCGGTAGGGGCCCTGAGCATAAGTGATCCTTTTTAGAAATGTTTCCACAATTCCTCATTATTTGATTTTTTTAACAGAAAAACCAACATTTCGAAATTTAACTTTAATTTTCTTTAAAGTATCTTAGAGATTTATTATCTTATCTTTACCGTATCGCTGATTTATCTTGTAAATTTACCTTATTGTACATTTATCTTACCGTATCTCAAAACGAGATTATATATCTTTAACTTTAAGCTTCGTAACTTGGATTTTGATCTAATCAATCAAAATAATTATCTTTAATGAGTACTATGTATTATAGTGATTAAATACTCTGTACATATTCGGTGTTAATCTTTGAAAATTTCAATTTGTAAAATTTAGTAAACTATTATTTCTTAATTATCTTTACTCTAGTTAATCATAACAAGTAGTGATATTATTTGGCTATATTTGATTTTTCCAAAGGTACCTAGGCCTGGAATTTAAATTGAAAATATAAATTATTCAAGGGTAAATCTTAAATTTAGATTGAAAATATAAATTTTCCAAGGTTAGGCCTTAAATTTAAATATAAATTGAATTTGATTTGATTTTGCTCGATTCTGAGAATCATTTTAATCACAGTTGATTTAGTTGATTATTTAATGAAATATTCTGGACTTATTAGTGGACTGATTGTAACTTATGGGCTATTAGCATATCAGGACCATTTTAAATAGGGTCGTATGGAAAATTTCATATACATTTACCTGATGTTTGTAGTTGCATTATTTGCAAATAGGGATTGGCCAGGTTGGCTATCTCATTACATCGTAGTCTTGGATCAGTTCATATTAAATATTGCTTATTTTATCTTGCCTATACAGGAGATTGTTAATTGGTAGTTGAAATTTTTATGTAAATTTGAAAGATACTCAGGAGAGCCAAAGGTTATTATTAAAAATTATTAGGGAAACATATATTTTATTTTTTGCGTTTACTTTTCTTACATCGGTGTCTTGTTATAGATAATGTAATATGATAATTTAGCTTATCTTTTCTTATCTTTCGGTCTACTTCAGACCTGGCGCCCATAATTTAATTTTCAGAATTCAAACTAACCCCTCTATAGTGCCACCGCAATAAGACGTATCTGAGCAGCAACAGGGTAACTCAAGGAACATTTAACTCTTACTTTTATTTATCCTAATAATTTCAATTAAAACCGAAACAACAAAAATAAAAGCAGAAGAGATTGGAAATGTTATAAAATGTATAGTATATGCACGAGTTGCTTGTCTGTAGATGCATTGTTTACTACTAAGATAAAGTGCTGTAATCTAAAATTGTTTCGAATTTAAGTAAAAATCTGCTTGACTTTCTGAGGACCTCTAATAATACATCTAGATTCTCCAAAAAAGAAAAGCGAAAAAATTTAATGTATTTTTCAAAAATTTAAAACGCCCTCTGCGCAGAATGAGCTGTTTTAAAAACCATTACCGTTCCCTTTAAAAGACAACTTTCTTACAATTATTTTGATTTTTTTTATCTGTAATACTTTTTCAGATATTGTTTGCATAGGTTACCCAAACTATAATGGTTTCGCAACGAAGTCTAACATAAAAAACCATTTCTCGAGTCATGGAGGCTATTTTCGAAGGACGATAGAACATTTAGAAGATCATTTTCGAACCTATGTTCTTATGTTCATATAAACGAATGATATTTGTTACGTAAAATATTTCCTAAATCAAAATTTGCACTCCTATTTAAAGGTTATCGCATCCATGATTGTTGTACTAAATTATATATTAAGTGCTACTCGGCTCCTTAGATATGCCTGGTAGTGGCAGAGCGAGAAAGGGGCTTTAGGGGTTAAAGCCACTCCCCCAGACCTAGAGACGCGGTTACTGAGTCTCACAAACTAACCCAAACTAACTCAGATGATTGTTAAATTAAAAATGATTATCTTAATAAAACAATAATCGAAAACCTTCCCTAATACAATATTCTGGCGCAGCCACTGGTACCTTAATTTTTTGTAATTATGCATCTATTTAAATGTACCTAACTTTCATTATTATGCTGTTACCTACCATTCGATATTGTCACCGAAACGTTAGTACTAGTAGTTTGCAAGGATATACTTGGAGCTGTAAATATGCCATTTTTATATGACCCAGTGAATAATATTTCTTGATCTTCAACTTGAACAGAAGTATTTCTTTTTTCTTTCGGTAGTGTTATAACAAGTGTAGCATAGTCGACGTTCTCTGAAAACATAAATAAAAATATTATTTCGTATGGTTACTTTCCCGCTAATCAATATTTTGAAGACAGATTGAAGTTATTTGATAAAAGCCTATTAGTTAAAATTCAAGCTTTTGTTTAATATATAAATGAAAAAAATAGCGGAATAAATTACACTATATTTATAGGTACTAAAAAATCTTAAGATAAATGATTAAAATTGCACTGATATTATAGGATCTAATTTAAAATACATTTGAAATAAAATATAATAAAGTGTCCAACTAATAATCATTATGTTGAAATATATAAAACAAAGCTAATATCGCTGCAGGAATAAAGTGAAAAAAGGTTCATAGAACATCCAATTACAATTATTGAAGACAGAAAAAAAGAAATAAATAAAATGTTGAGTATTCGTATTTCGTATATGTGAGTGGCCCAGATGGGGACCTCCACTGCGACCCTTGGTCTATTGTGGCTTACATCTATGGTTTCCACTAATCAGAGACTCGATCCTTTTCATGAAATGGATTAACTTTTTGGTGTGGATACTTCTCATATCTATTAGGTCATTTAAAAATTTCCATACACTGTTTGTCTGATACTTTCCTTTGCTGGACAGTGGCATAAAATATGCTCCATTGTTTCTTCGTCCTCCAAGCACAAGCGGCATTCCGTTTCTTCGGAAAGACCTATCTTCTTCATATGGCTTCTTAGCCGACAATGGCCAGAGTACATGCTAACTATAGCCTCTACCTACTGTCGGCCAAATTGAAGTTATTGTCTGGTTTTCACGCCTGATGGCAGATACACTGCCATCTTTGAATGAGTTGGGCCCGTTAACTCTCTTCATTTGTCTACAAATTGCTGATGTGTCCACCTGAAGAGGGCTTTTTTAGCTGTGTTGTAAGCTATTCTCAGTGCTGGTTCTGGTGCTGGTCCTATGAAGGCCCTTGCGGTCGCCTGCCTGTCTTTCGTTGCCTTCATATGCTGTATGTCCAGATATCCAGATCAATGTAGGTTTTTTTCTCTACCTAGTTTGGTGAGTAGTTCCTAGCAGTTCCATACTGCTTGGATGAGCAACTGCTAGATTCAAGAACTTTCAAACCCGCTTGACTGTCCGAGAATATTTTGATTGACTCGCCTTTCCAGTTTCTATCGATTTAAAATGTTGAGTGTTACTGCCACATATTCATCAAATATTTAAAAAGTATTCTCATACTCACCACTGAAATCCTTTGGAATAATTATTCTAAATTTTCTGTCTTATTACACAAAGTGTCCAGTCATATTGTGACCCATTTCGATCTAAGATATTCCGGAAATGAAGAGCTATCGCGGTGCGGTTTCCACTGAATATTTTCATTTCACAGGAAGTTTTTTTTCAAACATACATCATATGGTTTTGACAAACTAAACTACCAGAACGAAAATTGCAGTTTTTTAGATATAGAGAAACTTTGTTAATTTAAAGGAGCACGCTGTATATCTTATAACATTTTCAAAGGTTGTTCCTTCTTCCACTGAAAAATATGGACCACGTGCCAGCTATTTTTTAAAATGGTCGAATAACGTATTAACCCTTTATAGAACGTTTGACAAATATTTTTATTTATACTTGAACTAACAAAATAAATAATTTGACACAAAAGAAAAATACCTATCAATTTTCTTTAAGCAGCTCGATATTTTAACCAGTATCCATGTAGGTTGATACATTTAGTATTCAATTTACTGGTCGATATTTAAACCACTTCTTAAACATTGTTACTAACATATTATTATTAATAAAAATACACTAGCGATTATGGAATGATGCAAAACAAGGAATACATAATGCAACTTTACATTTAGTACTACACTCCACGTTAGTATAGTGCTACATCCTGCACATTTTTGAGTAGTACGTGTGGGTAAATGGTCTCCAACATTTATTAGCCTGATTGTATCTTCCACACCAACTGCCCTCCTATCAAGCTTTTTCATTTTATTTTTTCCTATTACCAACCAAGATCCTGGTTTTTTTCTAGAGGAGAAATTTCCAATCAGTTAGTTAGCGAGGATACTGCTGATCCCTCCACTTGTTCACTGTAAAAAAATAGTACCTACAGAAACTGAGTCTGCTGCTTTCATCCGAAACCAACAACTCAATTGGAAAGTTTTTCTATGAGTCCTGACTGTCCCACACGCGAAAAATATGTTGATCTAAACTCATTTACTTTTTCGTGTCCGGAGTGCTTTATAGCTTTTCGGCTCAGTATTGAGCCACGTCCAATGCTTAAGGTCTCGCAAGTCACAGATCGTTCAAGGAACAGGTTGCAGGACAGTCAATGCATGCGAGGAGATAGTCCATCGTTTGTACCGCACCACATTCGCACTTGTCGTCAGTTTTTTTGGTATGTTCGAGGATGGTGTCGTTCCAAACAACGCGTGCAGCTTTCTGTGAGCCAGGCGTGTATGGAGGTGAAATGTGCTAACCTGAGTTTTTGATGGGTTTGGCTTAAGTGAGTTTTCTTTGTAGTATTCAGACATAGCTTTTAAAGTGTTTTCCAGTTTTTCCTCTACCTGCGAAAATATTTTTCCTTGCGCTGTAATTGCTAGGTCGTCTGCATAGAGAAAATGTCTTGTGTAACAGGGTATTGGCTGGTCGTTCGTATACACATTAAAAATGATTGGGGCTAGCACGCTTCCCTGAGCCAGGCCATTCTTCTGGGTTCGCCAGCGGCTTTTCTTACCCTCAAGGGTTACATAGGATTGCCTGTTTTGCAGCAGTGATTCTATTATTTTTGTGAGTTGATACCCTTGTCACTTTATAGGTTTTTAACAGGGGCTGTCGGTGGTTTACTGTGTCGTAGCTGCACTCAAGTCCACTAAAGCCAGACCTGTTATCTGTTTGTTCTCGAACTCTTGCTCTATGTGCTCGGTAAGGGCTAAAATCGGGATGTGCAAGATTTTCCTGATCTAAAGCCGACTTGTTGCGGTATAATCCTTTTGTCCACAGTGTCACCAATTCGATGTAAGATCAGCCTTTCGTACAGTTTAAAGAGGTGACATAGAAGCGATATAGGCCGGTAACTTTTTGGGGAGTCTGGGTCTTTTCCAGGCTAAAAGTTTTAGGAGAAGTGGGATGCTAGTGATGAAGTTATTCTAGTAAGCACAATAATTTTTGTCTTGAAATGGCAGTATAAGCTCCAAAACCGTTTTTTTTGCCCATTGCCATAACTTTCTTTTTTACCTTCATATGCTGAAAAGTTTAAAAGGTAGCCAGTTTGACTGCAAGCTAAAACCCACACTTTGAATCCTCCTTTAATGGGTTTTTGAGTCAAATATTGATTGAGTTGAGTTCTAGAGTTGGATGTAAGTGTTTTACATGTTGCTGCAAGGCCGTTGAAAAGTATATCAATGGGGTCATAATTTGGTGGTGACTGTGAGTTTCGCTTCTCACTGTTGAATAATACTTCATTAGGACAGAGGAGGCTGAATCGGGTCTACTGGTTTTCCTCGCCTTAAAGGAGCAAGGAGTTGGCATTTTTGGTAGCTTTATTTTCATGAACGTCACCATCTTCAGTTAGACTATGCTCAACAGATTCTCCTCCATCGTTGGTTTCCCCTCCATCATTGGATTCTCCTTCATCATTGGAATCTTCGTCAGCGGTTCCTGACTCACCAGTATGGCTTTTAGTTTTCCTCTTTTTTAAATAAGGGATTATGAAAGACATTTGTAGCATTGGCTGCTTGTAAACCTTTTGTGATTTTTTTTTCAACGCCTTCCTTAGCTGGAGCTGAAGGCAACCATGTTTTCGTCAGCTGAGAATTTTCTAACAGGATTATAAGAATTCAAAAAACTGTTTGATAACTGGTTTATCATAGAACTTATTTTATATAGTTTGTCGAAATTATCGCTGGCGTAATTTTTTAAAAAATCTTTTCATTGTCCTTATATCGAAAATTCTTGAGAAATGAAAGCTATGATTTGATGACCAATATAAGCGCAAGCTTGGCAAGGAGTGGAAACCCGTAATGATCAAAATATCCAGGAACGCCTTTAGCTCATCTAAGGTCAAATCAAGAGAAACACCTTTTTGTAATACATATCGGTTTGATTCAGACCCAACTAGATCGAGTAAATCTCCTCTGAAAAGCGTTTAAAAAAAGTTCAACAGGTGAATCCCTTACTACCACTTTTGAGTTAGTGGATTCAACCAGGCTGACTCGAAGCGGTGAGGAAAAAATATGTTTTTGCTCCATTCAAAATCCTTCTTTCAATAGATGAAGGTGTCTTGGATAAATGACATTCGCGAGAGCCTCGTTGTCATCTTCTTCATCGGATGAGGGGGTATCTTTTTTTTAGTTTAGGGTCAAAGTCTGGGTCCGCTATTGAGTCCTCGCTATTGTAATCTAGTTCATTGTCTATCTTCTTAGCTTCTTTTGCCTCAGCTAACTGGTTGATAGAGAAGTATCGATCTCGATGTTATCAGCAGCTTTTGGCAAACTACGGCGCGGCGTACCTTAGGAAGCTGTACTGAAGCTATGTTATGCTGTACCTATTTGTAATTTAGTTGTCTATAAATCAAAGATCAATCTATTTACCTGAAATCTCATTAAAACTTCGATATTTTTCAAGCGATAAGCAGTGGTTTCTGCAAATTTCAGAGGTAAATAATTACTTCGAAGTTTTGGTAAGTAAAATATGGAACAGAAAAAATACTAATATTTCATAATATTAATCTTGCAGTGTTGAAGTTTTCTTATGTATCTTTACAACTAATAATATAACATTTACGAGTTTCTATCTTTCAACAATGATATGACATTCATAAGACATGATCATTACATTTCAAGCTTTTGCCACTCAGCCCCCCAATCATCAGCTTCACATAGCAAATAGGTATTATCAGTATTAGAAGTCCTGCTTTCTTGCAGTATCACCAACCTGTACATACTGGATTCTTGAGCATGCCAACAGTATCATTCTCATCGCTCGCATGAGGACTGTATCAATTTGTTTCTATACGTATCGCGGTCTTAGATATCTTTTGGGATATGGCGGAGATTACCTGACGTATATTCAAAACAAACCTTTTCCTTCAAAATTCCCTTAGAAGAGTCTTTCAAACTTTTTTGTGGCTATCTAATTACCTTGTTCAGCTGTTATTAAGGAAATCTAGAAGTCATCCTAATGGAAAAAGATTTAACTTCAGCTTGCTACAAAGTTGACTCAGACGCCCATCCTAGATTTCTTTAGGGTTATGCCGGACATTTCCTGACGTATATTCAAAATAAACCTTTTCTTTCAAAATTCGCTTAGGAGAATCTTTCAAACTATTTTGTGGTTACTTAATAATTACCTTTTTCAGCTGTTATCAAGGAAATATAGAAGCCATGTTAATGGAAAAAGATTTACCTTCAGCTTGCGACAAAGTTGATTCAGACGCCCATCCTAGATTTCTTTAGGATTATGCCGGAGATTTCCTGACGTATATTCAAAATAAATCTTTTCTTTCAAAATTCC
>MU183093.1:145638-168264 GCA_016904865.1 Pissodes strobi | reverse complement strand
GGAGATTTCCTGACGTATATTCAAAATAAACCTTTTCTTTCAAAATTCCTTTAGGAGAATCCTTCAAACGTTTTTGTGGCTACTTAGTAATTACCTTGTTCAGCTGATATCAAGGAAATATAGAAGCCATGTTAATGGAAAAAGGTTTAACTTCAGCTTGCGACAAAGTTGATTCAGCGGCCCATCTTAGATTTATTTTGGGTTATGCCGGATTTTCCTTACGTATATTCAAAATAAACCTTTTCTTTCAAAATTCCCTTAGGAGAATCTTTTAAACTTTTTTGTGGCTGCTTAATAATTACCTTGTTCGGCTGTTAGCAAGGAAATCTAGAAGCCATGTTAATGAAAAAGGATTTAACTTCAGCTTGCGACAAAGCTGATTCAGATGCCCATTTCATATGAAGGCGAAGAATCATCAGCTGCAGTGAATTGCGGATTTTTATATATTTTTGTGCATAATTTTTGATGAGGTGTTTTCAGTACTCGAATCGAAAATAACGATTCTTGACGCAATGGCGCGACGACGTTTTGTTGGTCATTCTGTATAGGTACTTACTACGTATCATCAACATCAGACAGACTTCTTCTGTATGAACTATAGCAAAGCTTTTGATAGAGTCAACCGAACCCATACCACCGAGCTGGTATTTAATTGACACATAGACTGCATCATTGTTAATAATTTTAAATTCTTGGAGTTGAAAGCAAGAGCGTGCAAACATGATAGCTCGAAAATGGCAAAGCAATTTCTTTACTTTGCATTAATCTACAGTAGGTTAAATTTTTATAGTATTATTTGAAAACTAAGATGAAGTTTGATCCTTTACATATGCTAAATTTATAATCAGTGAAATAAATGTTATGTCCATATTACAGACTCGGTATTAAACTAGACAGAAAGTCAACTTAACGAATGAGAAATCCTAAAATTATTCAAAATGTTTCAATGGTTTCTCTAAAAAATAAGTATTACCTTCATTTGAAACGGCCACCAAGGTTAACACGATGCTTGTCACCTCATTCAGCACATCCTGGCTTAGAGGTGATTTAATTGTAACACTATACTGGTGACTATTTTCTCCTTTGCTCAGATCAAAATTGGTTGCGTACTCATCAGATGCTACAATAAAAAATCAGTTATTTACACCATGATTTGGTGGAATTCTATACACAAATATCAAACTACTAACCAATAATTGATTTGGATCATAAAATTCCAATTAATATTTACAACAAATGATATAAGCTTATAGGGTGGATTTATTTGGCGCAGTTTTGGCAGATTGCTAGAAGAAGAAGACCTATTATTTTTACCACCTATTACTTTGTTCCTCTTACATGACCTGGTGGGTATGCAGGTGATCTGGAGAGTAGGAATGATCTTAATAGGATTAATTTCCCATTTTCTTGCTTGACTTTAAAATAATTTGAAGGTGCGTTTGCGACATCTTCAACCTTGAATGCACTTGATCACCCAAGTACATGGTCAGTAGCATATGCTTACGAAGTGGGTGGGAAATATTCGAATTTGAAGGCAGATTGCCTAGAGATATCAAGAGCATATGATAAGTTTTAAGAGCTTTTACTTTCACATTTATCATATAATTATTGTGCCGTATATTCTAATACTGATTAAGGTATTACATATACTAATGGTCGTTATTTGCTGGCTAGACTAAGGGACCCCTCCATATTAAAGACTCTTCGGCTATTATTTGCCTATCTACACGACCAACCCTCCAGTGTGTGTTTTGAAGGGCACACTAACACTAGCATCAGATTAGCTGTAGCTTCAGAGGAACTTCCTAGTGACGTGGATTCCTTGCGTAAGTTGTATTATCGCTTCCACGATGCCTACGGTAATGGTTCAGCGGAGGTTGAAGCGGATCGCTCTGCCTTCAGGTCTTTCTTTTCATCGGAGAGACATCAACAGCTTCAGAAAGTTAGGGAAAGTCGTACAATTATTTTTCTACTGGCTCTCTGATTAGAGAGGGGAATTTTTAGGTAGACTGGCGCGAGCAGAGGATCAAACACCCTCTGAAAAATTGAATGATGGCAAGCTTAATGTTTTTCTTATTAATATTCAGTTCTTAAGACACAAAACAGTTAAATTACTTCTTTTATTAGAAGAGCTTAATTTTCCAGAAATCATTACCATAACTGAACATTGGCTAAATGTTGATGAGCCTGTGTTTGTCAAAAATTATACTACAGTAACTAGATTTAGTAGAAGTAATTTATCTCATGGAGATACTATGATAATGTCTACTAACAACGACTTTTCGGCAGTAACTAAGTTCGATAATTTATTGTCTAAGAAAGTATTTGAATTTTCCATCGTCTATCATAATGCTTATGATCTCTATATTGTTTGTATTTACAGAACACCTGACGCTGACATGTATATATTCAGTCAAAGATAACTGACCTTGCATGAGTACTGCCTTTAAAAAGCAAATTAAGTTTTTGTGGCGACCTTAATATTGACTTTTCCAGTGTGTGTGCTGCTCAAGATCTCTTCGGTCCATTTTCGACTCTTTTGGTATAATCATCCATATTAACTCCCCAACTAGAATAACTAAAACTAGTTCTAGTACTATAGACTATGTCGTGTCACTTTTGATCAAGAATTCGTTGACTGTGCTGTCTTTAACTCGATTTTCTCTGATCATGAGGCAGTATTAACAGAATTTTCGTTAAAATCCAAATGCAAAAATGCTTCGCGCTAATTATGCCGTATTTTTTCGGGCAAAATGTTAAATTTCAAAGTTGCAGTTTGGATTGTAAATAAATTCTCACATAACACGACATGCATCAGTTCAGAATAATGAAGATGTCTTTCCTAAAACGTCAAAAAATAACGGTTTTAAGCTTAAATGAAAAGATCATAATTAGGAATGAGTTGAAAAGTGATAAAAACCTTAAATAAAGCGTCAACGATGGTGTTTCATAACGACCGGAGTTGGAAAAATAAGTATCTATCTAATTTTGAAGGAAGAAAGGACAGGACAAGATACTGCGCCAAAGCCAGAAAATTGGCAAAAATGTGTTGAACACATAATTAAATTAGAATATAAAACGTGGACACTAGATGATGCATCATTGGACCAAATTGTAGAACCACTAGTTATACCATCACGTTTAGATGATACAGATTTTAGTTCAGGCATGTCTCATTTGTCGGATATAGAAGGTGTTTAAGGTGAACTATGATATTGTTCTGCTTGTATAATATGTATATTTCTTGTTAGGATTTATTTTAAAAATAAATATCTTAGAAATGCTCTTTGAAGTAGAATAATGATATAACTATTGCTCCTTACCCTCTTTCCAGGTTCGTAATCATCTGGTATTGATGGGCGTCACCTTATAATAATACGTTGATTTTGTATAATACTAGTTTTACCCTTGTAAACAATACGCCACTACTCGGTCATTCTCGAGCTTTTCAAGGTGAAAAATGCCATAATTTAATTGCATTTTTCCATAAATGTTAGTTCAAGTTAATACTATCCGTAAGAATGAACCTTTTTTGAATAAAATTTACTGTGCGGTACCGAGACTCGTACTATCGCATGAGGTTAATTTGCATAATTTTAGATGATTTATTACTTCGCCTTCCAAACGGATCGACTACAGTGTAGTTTCAACTAGCATTTTGAGTCATTCAGAGTTTTCTAAATAAAAACAAGAAACTACACGAGCTCGTATTGTTTTCATCTCAAAGTTAAGTTCGACACACTTCACTTCTTCTGATGGCTAAGGGTCTACAAAAATTATACATATTGAATTTATCATGTAGTTATTCCCTGCTTCCTCGCATAGCCAAATTTTGTGTAGGAAGAATTCTAGACAATGAACAATTCGCGGCACTTCTTAATATTGCTATTCTGTTGTTGAAGTTTCGCGTCAATTTCTCCTTATTTATAAATATTTGCATCTTCTTCACTGTGTAAAGCGCTCACGGATGTTGTATGCGTTTCAATCAACACTTATCCTTCCAGGTGCTTTTCAACTAAGATTGCAACGTCATTCTGAATTATCTGAATAAAACAAGGAACTATAACAAACACGTATTGACTTCACCTCAAAGTCAACTTTGACACATTTTACTTCACCTTTTTTTATGGCAGTGGCACACACACTAAAAGGAGATCCTATAGCGCTCGACGAGCAGTGTGTGGGCGAAGATGTTGATTGACACGGTTCCTGAATAGTTATAGGTTGTAATTAGGGGGAAACAGATGTTCTAAGAGTGAGTTTTACAGTGATGCAGTGCGCCAGACATAGGAGTTCGGGTAAAGCGATGTTCTAGGTGTTTCCAGCTGTACGACGAACTGGTGCGCTCTTGCCGTCTGTCGTGACTGTCTGACAGACATCGCCAGGGGCGGGATGAGGCTGGCCAAATCCTGGGAACATTTGCCGTGAAAGTATCTGTAAAACAAGGACATCTCGGCCACATGTATGCGGTGTTCCAGACTATCCAGATTCCGGGTCAACTCCGGGTCGCCGATGAGACGCATAGCTCTCTTCTGAATGGAATCCAGCAGCTTTACGGTGTGCTTTGGTGCGGTGCCCCAGATGTGTGAGCAATATTCTAAGCACGGTCTTATATTGCGGTGTATACATTTTTTCGTTGCGAAATAGCGCACCAAGCTTCTGGGAGGCTGATTTTGCGATGTTAGCAACGTGGTCATGCCAGGACATATTGCTGTTGACCGAGACACCCAGTAGTCCGATTGGCGAGGATGAAGGAATGGTAGATCCTGTCATAATGATGTCAGGGCCCACCGTATTGGCCCTCTTGGTAAACATGGCTTCTTGGGTCTTTGCTGCATTGATGGACCAAATTTTTGTCGCCTCAAGTTTGAACTTTCTCCAGGTCTTGTTTAATTGCTGTAATCCGAGTACTGGAGGTGGTTTGAGAACAGTCAACAAGGGCCCTTTGTCAAGTTTTCATGTGGCAGCTGCTGTAATCAATGCTGAAGTGCAATCGAAACTAAACAACCTCACTAATATTGAAAAGGACAAAGAGACTGACTCAAGACTGTTCAATTCAAATTCAAATTTAAGTAATAAAAAATATACTGTCAAGGGCACTAATAAAAATGTCTCTGAAATTACTGCTGCAGCGGAATGTAGATGGATCTATATTGGTAATCTAAGTACAGACTCCACAGAAGAACAACTGAAGCAATATATTACCTCTAAAAAAATATCGGTTCTGTCCTGCTCTAAATTATCCTCGGGTGGCCAGTCTAGTGCAAGTTTTAAAATATCTGTGCCTCCTAATGATGAATCTAAGATATATGATAGTAAACTGTGGCCAGAAAATGTTACTGTAAAACCTTTTTTTTTAAAGAGAGGCAGACCAGCGGGTGGCCCCAGAGGTTATCAAAACTTTCGATAGAAGCCATACAGACGTTAAGCTGAGTAGATCAAAAAACATAAATGTATATTATCAGAATGTAAGAGGTCTAAGAACCAAGTTAGTCGACTTAGCCAACAGTGTCTCCTTGTGCTCTTATGAAATTATTGTTTTCACTGAAACCTGGTTAACTTCAGACTATTATCATGCAGAGCTGGGAACTCAAAACTATACAATTTTTAGAAAAGACAGGAATTATGCAGCTTGTGGAAATACAAGAGGTGGAGGTGTTCTTATCGCGTTAAAAAACAATATAAAAGCTCATATTATATGCACTGATTATGAATCAGTGATTCATGAGGAACTCTGGATATCTGTTTCTATAGGTGGCTTTAAAAAACTCTACTTTTGTTCCGTATATTTCCCTCCGCAATGTAGGGTAGATAAATATGAGTGTCACTGTAATGTAATAGAAAGTGTGAGTGAAGAATGCGATAAGCTGTATATTTTGGGTGACTACAATTTACCCCATCTCCAACTCTTGGTGGAGGAGCATATCGAATCCACTTACAGAAATAATGCTGTTGGTGACCTACTTATCAGTACCATGCTATTTGTTAATTGTAGTCAAGTGAATAAGATAAAAAATTGTAATAATGTTCTTTTAGATTTAGTATTTAGTAATAATGATAATACAAATGTGATATGCCCATGTGATACTCTTCTGTCTTGTGACAGTCATCACCCAGCACTTGTTATTGGTATACATGATAATGAATTATACACCATTACAACTCGAAGAGCTATTATATGATTTTAAGAATGCAAACTTTACTGTGATTAACAATGTTTTATTAAATGTTAATTGGGATCAACTATTGGTCGATGATATAGACATGGATACATATTGTTTTTATCGGGTTGTTTACAATTGCATAGAGTTATATGTGCCAAAGATAGCAATAAGAAATAATTTTAAATTTCCTTTATGGTTTAGTCAAGACCTCACGAATTTAACTTTTGAAAAGAAAACTGCACATAAGAAATTTAAGTCAACTAAGTCAACACAGGATTATTTGTCTTTCAGTAATCTTCGTGGCTTATGTAAGCAGAGAGCTAGGGATGACTACGCCACCTACTTGCTAAGTATTCAGAATGACCTAAAAAATGATATTAATGTATTCTGGAAGTATATTAACTCTAAAAATAAAAATTGTGAACTACCCTCTGTTATTAAATATAATGAAAACCAATTTGATGATGGCCTTATGATTGCGAATGCATTTGCTAATCACTTATCTAGTGTTTATGGGCCCCCAGATGCTAATGTTAATCTTAATTATTTAAAGAACTATAAATTTAACTCCTGTCAAAATGCTAGCAGTTTATACATAAAGATATCAGAAATGTTTTATAAGCTTGAAAAGGTGGATGTATCTAAAGGACCAGGACCAGACAAAATCTCTGGTTTATTTCTAAAAGGATGTGCTTTATCACTCTCTCATCCTCTCTGGCTCATGTTTAATAAGTCACTGCAGACTGGATCATTTCCAGTACCATGGAAACAGTCATATGTTCTCCCGATTTACAAAAATAATGGTGATAGGGATAAAGTAGAGAATTATGGGCCTATTTCTTTGATGCCACTAATACCGAAATTGCTTGATTCTATAGTTTCGGATTATTTAAACGATATATTTAAAAATATTATTGCTGCCCGGCAATATGAATTCTTGCAGGGTAAATCCATCACAAGCAACCTACTAGTATACTATGAGCTTATTATGGAAGCCATGGAGTATGGTTATGCTACAGACTCTATTTACACTGACTTTGCTAAGGCTTTTGACAAGCTTAACATCAACATTCTTATTAAAAAGATTTATGCCTACGGTGTACATGGTGGGTTGCTGAGATGGTTTGAATCTTATCTCTCCGAACGCAAGCAGATTGTTAAAGTTAATAATTATCTGTCCATAACTATTAATGTTGACTCTGGGGGTTCCGCAGGGCGCAAATTTGGCTCCAATCCTGTGTAGTGTGTTTTTGAATGATGTTGTTTAGTGTTTTGAGTACAGTAATGTTTTGATGTATGCGGATGACATTAAGATCTTTCTACCAATTGCTGATCCAGATTCTGCTTCAAAATTGCAATCTGACCTTGATGGCTTTTATGAATGGTGTGTTTGTAACAGAATGACATTAAACATAGAAAAATGTAAATATATACAATTTAGCAAGTCAAAAAACAATGTAGTTAACAATTACCACATAAACAATAACCATCTAGAGAAAGTTGAAGTTAAAAGTGATCTTGGTGTCACCTTTGATAGTAAGCTTACGTTTGGGCAACACATTGAAGTTTGTAGAAATAAGGCAATGAAAATATTGGGATTTGTAAAGAGAAATACAGCAGGCTTCAATGATATCACAGCCATAAAAATGTTCTATGTATCACTAGTGAGGCCGCACCTCGAAAATTGCTCTACTGTTTGGTCCCCTTATTTTGTTACATACCATGATATGTAGACAAAGTTCAAAGAAGGTTTCTCAGGTACATAGCATTTAAGTTAAACATACCGGTAGACAACATCAACTATAATCCGCTCGAGAACTTTCTTAAAATTGGTACTCTTAAAAGTAGGAGAGATTTAGCTGATGTAATCTTTACTTATAAGTTGATCAACGACTTATGCAATTGTCCGGAGTTATTATCAAAAATAAACTTTTTTGCTTCTCCTAGGCCTCTGAGAGAACATAGACCCTTTGAACTGCGTCAGCATAGGACTCTCTACGGTCAGAACAGTGCGGTAAATAGAAGATTTATTTAATATATCACTGTACAGATTGAAATAGTTCCTTAAAAATGGCAATAATAATGTGGTTTGTTGATTGCTTTGCATTGGCTAAAGGTATTTCGTTTTTTGTATTTTATTGTTCTGATTAAGTATTTGTCAGTTTTATTCTATTTTGGATTTTATCAATTACCTTTTTGTGTATTATTAATTATCCTTAGTTTTAGTTTAAGTTATAGTGTCTATCCTGATTCTGTAACTGATTGGGATATGCCCGTGTGTTTGAAATAAATAAATAAATAAATAAATAAAAGTAATCTACTCCTGTCTGCGGTGATAAGTCTCAATCGCTGGTAAAGGTTTTTCTGATCTAAATTGGGAGACAATGGTACTGTCATCTGCAAAACTGTAAACAGGATTATTCGTTTCGGTCAGCAAGTCACCAATATAGATGAGGAACAGAGTTGGTGAAAGCGCCCTGATAGCTATGAGTATAAGGAAATTTTGCACATAGGATTTATCATGAAATTACTCCCTGCTTTTTTCATGAAAATGACACACGCACTAAAGGGAGATCCTATGGCACTCGACGAGTGGTGTGTGTGCGAAGATGTTGATTGACACGGTTCTTGAATAACTGTAGGTTCTAATTTGAGAGAAACAGATGCCCTGGAAGTGAATTCCACAGCGATGCAGTGCGACCAGACAAAGGAGTCCTTGTGAAGCGATGTTCTAGGTGTTTCCAGTTGTACAACGAACGAGTGCGCTCCTGCCGTCTGTCGTGACTGTCTGACAGGCGTTGCTCGGGGCAGGATGAGGCGGGCCAAATCTTGGGGGGCCTGTTAGCAAAACGAAATTTACTGTTGCAAGAAATTCTAGATAATGCACAATTCGCTTCTATTTATTTCTATATTGCTGTTGAAGTTACGCGACTTGCTAATTTTAGATGATTTCGACCTTCGCCTTTCAAACGGATCGACTATAACATAATTTGAACTAACATTTCAGTCATTCTGAATTATCTGAATAAAAACAAGAAACTGTTGGATTGGGTTAATCTTGGTTTCATCTCAACTTCGACACTCCTCACTTCTTCTGATAGGTATGGGTCTAAGGGCGGGTCACTAGAATTTCAGCGTTATTGTGAATTATCTGAGTAAAAACAAGACGCGTGTTCTGAAAGCTGTGAGTCTAAAGAATCTATATACTATATTTATATATAAATATTTGCATTTCCTTTACTGTGTAAAGCACTCACAGATATTCTATGTATTTCAATGAACACTTAGATAAGTGTTGCACCTGGAAGGATTTCCAGGTGCTTTTCAAATAAAAGTTCAGTGTCATTCTGAATTATCTTAATAAGAGTAACAAACTACACTAGCACGGATTGGTTTCACTTCAAGGTCGACACATCTCACTTCTTCTGATAGCTAAGGGCTATTATACATATTGGATTTATCGTAAAGTTACTCCCTGCTCCTTTGCAAAATCAAATTTTGTGTTGCAAGAAATTCAAGACCATAGACATTTTGATTGAAGGTTTCGTGCCAGTTTTGTTTTTTCTATTCTGCCACGAATATTGTATGATTTTGAGTGAACACTTATCCTTCCAAGTGCTCTTCGTTTGTTAAATCCGCTTCCCTGTTCAAAGGGGGTTGATCTGATTGAGAAAAATAGGTTACAAGACAATTTCAATTTCCTCGAAGTTAGCCATGCCTAGCAAACATTAATGCAATAATGGAGACTTTCTCATACACTGCTGGCATAAATTTTAAATGGATACTTATTGGGAGTAAGTAACGTTGCTGGAATTTAAAAGGTAGGACATGTTAAATTAAAAAAAAAATTAATTATCTGTCATAGCCGCTACTATTTTGTTTAATTATATGTCTTCATCTAGACCAGAGTTATTTAATGCATTTTCTTTATGAACAAACTCTAAGATTAAAGCACTACTACTTTACGAGCGTTGTGGAATGTAGCCGTAAGCGCTTGATCTAGACACCAAACGCCTTAATCTTTAAGGAACTACTCATATCAGGCAAAATGATAAAAATACTTACATTCGATGTAAACACCGCTAACAGCAGTATCACTGGTTACGCTTATTAGTTCTTTTAGTTTTACGCTGGGTGGATCTGAATTTTCATAGGTACCAGAGAAGGTAAAGCTGGAGAATTTTGGTGCATCTGTGGTATTAACAATTGGTAGCGAAAGTGCCAAAGTACTTGTAGCTAAAGTCTTGCCATCCGTCTCTCTTACAGCTAGAAGATTTGTTACTAGTGTACGGGTGACATTTGTTATTTCAGATGGTAGAGGGTTTGTAACATTTATTGCGTACTTATTGTCTCTCAGTACTACAGAGAAGTATTCAGTGTAATCTAAAAAAATAAAACAAGCTTTTAGAAATAGGAATGGATTTGCAAAGATGAGACTAAGCTAAGATTGTAATAATTGTTCGATAATGTGGAAATCATTTTAAGCTTTTAATTCATTTAGAAATAATCAAGTAAAGATACGTCGAAATATAAACATTTATGATAAAGAAACTCGAGCATTATGGAGAAAGAGTTGTGAAACTAGAAGTTACACTAAACGCATCAAACTAATTTATCAGCAAATAAATCAATTTGCTCTAGTATATATTTAGAAAAAAAATAATAGTAATTTTATGTACAGAATTGCATATGCTTGCAGTTTAAATATAGAGCATGTTCTAATAATCTGAAAATTGTCAGTTATTTTATAAAGAGTACCTCAAGTAGACTACGCACCACAACGCAGTTTTATCCACAATGCCGGAATAGAATTCTTGCACTCGATGCGCGTTTAGCTAGCCATGTGAGCATGCTCAGGAGACAATTAAACTCAGTTTTTATCCTGATAATGCTAACATGGTTAGCGTAACGTGCGTCTATTTCAAATGTTTCGGAATTGTGAATAAGGCCGTGCTGTAGTGCATATGTCTATATATCCTCTAATGACTTAATTTTCTGCTTAGGTTGCAAGAGACCGATTATTCTTTATATATGGTTTCGTTAAATTGAATTTAATATAACGTAGCACTTACTTGATAGTTTTACTTGAACATATGCAGGATCTACGTTGTCTATAGTGATATCACCTATATTATTTACACTTCCCCCATTATCGCCAACAGAATATAAACCTGAATAGACATCTTCCGAAAAAGCCAAAGAGGGTAACTTTATGTTCAATCCAGCTTCACCGTAGCTTACGTTAATTTTCGTAATTGTTAGCAGCAGCTTCAGTTCAGAATATTGGCTTAAAATACTTGCATTAAGAGGAGATATAACAACAACACTCCACTTGGAATCACTACCTGGTACAATCTGGAAGTTTTCTGTGTAAGCTAAAAAATATTTAGTCATTCATTTTGAGGTAGGTCACCAACTGAAGCAAAGACCCATTAGACTTCTTTTGAGTACCTTCAGAAAGGTATTAGCATAACTAAATCAAACAGAAAATTAATAAGGCCAAAAAAATGTTGCAATGCCTTTGAAGTTGGTTATATTCATGAGTCATGAGTATATCTGGAGTGCTTATACCAGTGCCTCTAGATGCTGTAGAATAAATATTGATTTGAATAGTGGCGGGTAAAAATTATTTTACCAAAAGGTAATATTGCAAGCTTTAACATTGGCCAATATGAGGACATATTTCTTAGCATCTAAAAACATAACAATTGAACAGGTATCATAGCTGGTTCTTCTATTACATATAAAACACTTTTCTGGTTTTATGAGATGACGAATTTTGGGAACATCTTTACTTGGAGAGCAATGAGCCTCTCATAATGCAAGCGAAACTTGTGGGCAAAATGTGCGGCAATGGTTAAAACAAAAACCAAAGATAAATAAAATTTGGAATAGGTACTGCTCACACATTTTTGGAGATTTAACAAGTTATTTCGATAACCGTTATTTCTACATAGATCACGTTTTTGTGTTGTGGTCGGGATTTGTGGTTCGAAAAAGATCCAGGAGGGCGGCAGATTCGTCCCTCTCTGAGATCCGAGTTGGCTCGCCTGCAAGTTAAGTCAGTCCACAGCTAACTGCAAATGCTTCAGCTTCTCTACCTTCGTGGTCGGTTTTGTTGTGATGTTTGAGGCAGTTGTTTCTGAATTAGCCCCACTTGATGAGGTTGGTCTTTCCAGGGGCTACACCAGTTCTTAAGCAGTTAAGCGTTCTCCAGGTTTTCCAGTCGGTTAGTGATCCACATGGAGGGGCCTCTGCTATTGGGTAGAATTCGAGTGGTTCATCTAGTGGGGTGCTCAGGAAGCGGTTTCATTTTAATCTTCCTATGTGTCCTTCGTGTCCGAATAAGGAGTGGCGATCGTCGAAGGTCTGCTTGACTCTTTCACTAAACTCGTGGGCATTTCTACGTGAGTCCAGGAAGCCTGCTGCCTTGTATAGTTTCTGCAGTGGTGTTGGTTTCATGCATCCTGTTATTAACCGGCATGTTTCGTTCAGGCTTACGTTCACCTTCTTCGCATGGACGGATCTAGACCAGACTGGGCAGGCATACTCAGCAATTGAAAAGCACAGTGCATGCGCAGTAGTTCTTAGTACTGTTGGTTTTGCACCCCATTTACTGTTTCTGAGCTTCCTTAAAAGCATGTTCCGCGCCTCCACCTTCTTTCGAGTTTTTTCACAGTGAAACCTATATGTTAGGGAGCGGTCCAATATGACTTCAAGATAGGTGTTCTTTCCGGTATGTTCTAGAACGGCGTTATGCCAGGTGACATGCAGCTTCCTGTTTGCCTGTCGAGAGTGAAGGTGAAAGGCGCTGACCTGAGTCTTCAAAAGGTCTGGCTTCAGAGAGTTGTGTTGGTAGTATGTGGACATAAGGTCTAGGGCAGATTACAGTTTTTGCCCTACCTCTTTAAATATTGCTCCCTGCGCCGCTACCCCAAGGTCGGCAGCATAAACAAAGTTTCTGGTAAAAGGTGGGGTTGGTTGGTTGTTAGTGTAGATGTTGAACAGTATTGGTGCTAGTACGCTGCCCTGAGCTTGACCATGTTTTGGGTTCTCCCGACTCTTTTCTCCTTCAAGGGTCACGTAAAACTGTCTGTTTTGTAGTAGCGATTCTGATATTTGGACAAGTTGGTAGTCTTTGAGTGTGTCATAGGCTATTGACAGCAGCTTTTTGTGGTTGACGGTGTCATAACCGGAGCTAAGATCAACCAGGGCTAAGCTTTCTTTCAAATCCGTCCTCGATGAGTTCCGTCAGAACCAGGATTGGACTAGTGCAAGATTTCCCAGGTCTAAAGCCTGCCTGCTGTGGGATGATAGCTGAGTCCACGACCTTCTCTATCATATGAAGAATAAGTCTCTCATAGAGCTTGTATTGATGGCAGAGAAGTGATATCGGGCGATAGCTTTTTGGTGAGACCCAGTGTCCCGGGTTTCAGCAGAGCCTACGACTTTGGCCTTTCTCCATAGTTTTGGAATCTGAAAAGTTTCTCGGCAGCAGTTAAAGAGATCTCGGGTCCATTGTATGGCTCCACACATATATCGTCCACTCCTGCAGCTTTTCCATTTTTTAATGCGTTCACTCCCTTGTTAAGTTCTTTAATGGTAAAAGGTGAATAAAGTGATTTGTCTCATTTGTCGGTGTTCTGCTGAGTCGTACCTTTTTGCATTTATTGTCTGGTTTACCATTTAGGAGGAGCTGGTGGGCTCTTTGATTGGGTGTTATGTTTAAAGGAGCTTTGCTTTGTTTTGGGTCGCCGCGCCGTCCAGTTTCTTTATCAGATTCCATGTGTTACGGGTGGAAATTCTCATATTTATAAAAGTCATTTTAGGAAGGAATGTCGATTGGTTAATCATCTCTATTGTCTTTTTTTTTTTTTCGATAAGTTCGTACCTGTCTAGGTTTCTGATAGCAGTATTTGAATTGACATTTAAGGATATTTAGTTGAATGTCAGTCGATAATTTTTGACGTGATTACAGATTTGTTTCTGTTTATCAATCCATTACGATAAAGGAAAACAGAAGAAAACTGTTGTTGTTGATTTTGTAAGGCTTTTGTTTTATCATTAGCCAAAGAAAATTCCTTGGGGTGAGAGGTACCTCTCGAGAAGTGTATTATTTCGTAAATGAAATAGGCTGGAAGTCGTTTGAGACTCTCGAGAGAGGGTTAGTTGCTTGTAGAAGAAATTTCTAGCAATCGCTGTAACCGCAATATGCCCGTTAATCCTTTCAAGATACCCAGGAAGGTTTTGGTGAACTCCAGTTATGGGTAAGCTGTTTTAAGTTGTTTTGAATGTAGAATTTCAATTAGATTTTTGGGGCCGAGTTTTGGCATTTCTGTTAATTTCATGTTACGTTGCTGTTATGGATTAATTTCCGTTTTAGGGGTCTAGTAATTGGATACTTGTAATTGATTTCTAGTAGTTGCATCCAAGTAGCTGGATTTTAACAGCTGAATTCCGGTAGCTGGTTGTTGCGGGGTTCTAATTGCTAATTCCCTGTATGGTAGAAAGAGCCACTATTACCTGGAACCTGAATAATTTGGGCTGTTAGACATACAGAGAAAGATGATGGCCAGTTTTCGGATATAACTTTACAGGAGATCGTTCTTCAAGATAAGTTTATTTTTATACATAATATCACGTTTAGTCAGTACTATTGTGCCAGAAATAATTACTTCATTGTAGAGACTTTTAAACGGAATTTAGTACTCAAACATTTTCCTAAAACGCTTTAATATTTTCTTTAGTAAGTAATAGCAGTCATCATAATCCACAAGAGTATATATATATAATACCTTTTGTGAAGTGTTACTACGCCGGCCTAGTTTCATTATTTACTTCTTACGGGTGCGAGTTTTATGGATAATCTCTAGTGCATATTATATCCGAGGAAGTTTATTCACTTTAATATCTTTTTACTTTAATATGGGATTGATCTTAGAACGTAATATAGTATTTTGAGAGATACGTTTTCTGTTTGAAACTTGCAACTCGAGCTTTTGGGAAGGCTATACTAACCGAGTTAAATTAACTACTGAGTATAGTCTATGTGATAAGTTCGGTATTTCTATCACCGTCTAGGTTGCAGGTTACAGCAGAGCGTTTCGGAGAAGTGAACTTTCAAATTTTATAACCTTTTATTTGACACCTTCCTAAATTTTAAATAAAACTGTCAGATTGACAAGAGGTTGTGTCTAGTCAGACAATAGACTGGGTCATTTCAAAATTTCACTACGGGGTAGCTGGGTTCTTTCAATCCATGGAATTTTCATATAAGGCTAGAGGAGCTTGCACTTATTTTTACTTCAAAATTAAAGTATTGGCCTCACATACTTGGTATTATTTTGTGTGAATTTGAGAATTAGATTTTGAGTGGTAACTGCGCAGGTAGCATAGACTTCGGCAAGTAATTATTTACTTAATTTGACATTTGAGTTTGAACTTTGATTCTTATATTTCCAAGTTTTTTTTACTGTGTCCGTATAAACAACGATAGGGCTTGCCAACAAAAGTAAACTTGGTGGCGTTCAACCCCGACTTTTACTTATTTTGATTTAATTCCATATCCAGGTACATCAATTTGGAACTTGGTAGTGGGAAGAGCTAAAGTTCGAACCACCCTGGTTGAGCTATTACGAGAACTGGTGTTGACCGAATTTCAAGGTATACATCTGATTGTAGTTTATTCTTTTGGTAATTCTTAATTTGATAGTAATCTGTCGTTCAGCACCACTTTTAACATGCCCAAATTTTGAATACAATTTTATCCTTCAGACAGATGCAAGTAACTATGGAATTGGAGCAGTTCTTTATCAGGTTTATTTATTATTTATTATTATTTTTATTTATTTATTTGTTTTTATTTTTTTATTTATTCCATCCTAAAATGACTTTTATAAATAGGAGAATTTCCACCCGTAACACATGCCATTTTGCTGCTGTGTGATATGTCCATTCGCTTTTATGGACTAATTATAATTAGGGCCAAGACAACAATTCTTAAATCTTTTCACCAAGTAACTGTGTAACCTTATCAGAAATCTAAAACTCCCAAAGAATTTTTCGAAATTGCCTCTAGGAATTAATGAAAGCAATGTACTTCTTCCAGAAATTAAAATTATGTTTTATGGTCACGGAGAAAATGATATGTTGCTCTTCTCTGTCAAAACGGAAACCTATAATTTTGCATTAGCATTTACAACACAACATACAATAATTGATCAATCTGGAAATACGAAACTGGATTATAGAATTATTTATGGGAAACCTAAATACACTCCTGGACAAAAAACTGGACTGTGTTCAAAGTCAATCTTAAAACCGTTTTAAGTTTTACATAAGTTTTGACATCATTATTATGTGATATTGATTTTACAAAAAGTTTTAGTGAACTTGGTGTTATAGAGTCTATAACCATGTTAGCTATTTTAAAACATTTACTGAAATATACACAAAACAATTTATGGTAATCATACGTGAGATATTCGAATGTTTGGCTATGGTATGAGCATCATTATGCAATTATTCAAAAAGTTTTCCAGAAAAATTTGGAATTTTAGAAAGAAAGTATTCCTGTAGTTATGTTATAAAGATTCGTATAATGAAAGCTCCTTTTAAGCTAATTGACTGCAAATTTTGAAATATTTGCGATGAAATAACACCTGCACAATAAAGCAATATAACATCTACATAATTAATTCTAAGCGCATATGGATAAATATATCGTATCTCCAAAGATGAAGGCCAGCTATGGTAATTTTTAGATAAACCATATTATCCAGAAGAATAAGCCTAACTTCTTAGACATGATAATTTTTATGATTGAACAATATTACTTACAATCAAGTACTACTTGAGCATTATCAGAATCAGAGACTTCTATTTCATAATCACTATCGAGTACCACCTCAGCGTCGTCAGAATCATTGATCACATATTCTCCATAGTACTGTGGTTTGCCGAATGCTACTGTTATTTTATCTGGTAACTTGATGATCAAGGTAGCATTATCGTAATCTGGATTCGATTGATTTTCTCGAATTGCTGTCAGCGATATAACCAGTTCAGTTTGACTGTTTAAAACGTCTGCTTCAAGATTCTTGAGAATATTAAGGTTCCAAATAGATGAGTTCTTAACAAACTCAAAATATTCATCATAATCTGAAAATTTAAGAGTATTCATAGCATTATAAAGTGGGAATCAGCAATATTAAATAAAATTCAGCTGCATTTTTACTTAAACAAATACAAATCGAGTGTGTACTTAGTTCCAATATATTATTACACCGTTTCCTCACACACTAATGGAAGGTACTTTCAAACTAAATCATGTCATGGAACAGCTCTTCTACATAACTGGGGCTGTGTAGGAAACATAAATATAAAATTTTACTATCAGAAACTTATCTTAGGTGTGAATTTCTTATAAAACTTCTAGAATATAGAAGCTTACAATTTCATAAATATAATGTAAAATTTTGCAGTTTCGATTCAATTATTATTTTACGCGGTATAAAAACCAATAGGGTGAACTGGGAATACTTATAACTGAAAGTAGGCCAACGTGAGCGGATAACGAGTATAAATTGCGGCAGCTCGCAGCACCGTTTATCAGCTAACCAAGCCTAATTAATCTCTAGCGTACATAGAGCGCAAGTATTTGGATCTGCCAGTAAACCAATCCCATCTACATGCACAAGACGTCTGTATCTGATCCGCCTACAGACAGAGGGTGCATGTACCTCGTCCGATAGTAAACTAAGCTCTTTCACCTACATGTCCACGATACACGCAAGGGTAGTACTTTACAGTCTTTCAGTTACATTACCTCATTACATGGTACAGCAGTCCCTTGATCTTTTTCATTTAAATTATCAAATAGCATCCCTTAGCATTGGTCTTATAAGCCGTATTATTATGAGTTCACAGGTCACACTTTTTGTAAAACCGCTTTGCATATAGAAAAGCTCAATAGAAATACTTAATTTTGTAAATGAAGGTGTTTTCCTTTGAAGTGAGGTTCACTACTATTCCGTAATATTAAGCTAATGAGAGTCCTACAGAAAACCTCAGTTCTAGCAGCCAGAGTAAGGCCCATCTGGGCAACATAAGCGTCGTCGCAAGGTTGCCGTAACCTATGGTGGAGCACTATATGTGACATAATGACAATTCAACTTTCATTCGCATAGTCTAATATTAAGTATATCTGAGATAATAAAAGGCCTAAGTTATTTTAATAAATTTTGGATTAATTTTGAAATTACTTTTTGAAGGAAATAAATATTATTTCAAACAATTGTAATTTATGTTGGAAATATTTTGTTACGTTAAAAACATACTGAAACAGACCAAAGTCTCCAAGTTAAAGGTGAACATCAAGAGAATAAGAAACGCTGCCTTAGGGGATGATTCATTTTTTAGACAAATTTGTAACTTAGGTGAAGTTATATTTAGTCCAACTAATTTGAACTATTCGCTCTCCATTGGTTTTAGTATGAATACATTTGATCGAAACCCATACAACTGGTGTCTAAATATAGTATCCAACACCCAGCAGCCCAATCATAAATGCCAAACAAATTGTGCAAATAAAAAATATTGATTGCAAAATGCACTTACCGTCTAGGGTAATTTTAACATCAGATAAGTCAATTCCTTGGAGAGAAATCTGATCGGCATCGATTGTTGCATTCTCATTATCTAATTTTTGAATGGAATAAACTGCATTATAATGTTGCTTAGAAAAGGAAAAGGATTTTGATGGTAGTTTCAAAAGTAATATAGTTTTTCCTGTGCTAGATTCATCTTCGCTGGTGGCAACTAATGTTAGAAGTAATTCATTGGAGTTTAAAACACTTGCATTAAGATTCTCCTTAACAGCAATAGTGCATTCCAAAGTTGTAGAGTCGCAAGTTCCAATAAAGTTGGTTTCATACCCTAAAAATATTCCAAGGTGGATTATATAAGTGCAAAATGTATTATTTTCGTTAAGTTTCGTATTTTTATTAATGCTAAGTACTTTCGTCGATTTGATACATTAGTAATGTATAATGATGATAGGATGAATCGGCAATGCAATGTTTGCAATGTCCCCATATGTTTGGGGTTGCTTTCAAAGTTACCATCGAAATGAGTAAACATCTTACGCGGCGGTATGAGGGTAAATCTCGACAAATGGGACGGAAATGTGGAAGCAGATGTGACATCATAACCATGCGCAGTGATTAGGTTCATTCTAACGCCAGAATATAGGCAACCAATTCCAAATAAGTGGTTGCCTATAGTCAGGTGTCACGCAGCCTAAGGTCGCATTAGATTTTCATGTCGATGATGTCGATATAGGATATGTTTACACATCAGTGTCTCGAGTACTAGCAGACTCGCACAATTTTTTTAAATCTTTTGGTACTGTGGTGTAAATAAGAAGCCACCTTATTTTATTTATAACAACAAGCCTTTTTGCTCTAAATTTATTTGAATGCTTGTTTCTAAGCGTCATTTTATACGGAAACACAAAAAATAATGTTTTTTGAATAAATTTCTTGTTGGTACTGCTAGGGTTTCTTATGTCAATAGAAAAAGAAGAAGAATGACTCCACTGCATTTCTTTTAGGGAGAAATTTAAAGAGGCGATGCCGTTCACACCAGGAAACACCTGATATAACACCCCATTCGAGACAATCCTGGAGTGATGTTTCAATTACAAAGAGAAAACATCCGTTAGATAAGTAAACAAGAAGAAGCAAAACTTTGACATTTTTAACATTCTAGCGCTTAAGTGATTTCCGAAGCATCAGAAAGATTCAGTTTTAAGTACTTTTCTTATTTAGCTTTTACCTGTTTCTCTTAAGCTGCTATCAACTCTTTCAATAGTTCTTGTAGCGCCGCAAATGTTACAAAATCCAGGAGTGCGATTTCTTTCCTTTAACTAGTCGAATAGTATTGTCGATACTCTCCTTATCTTACCTCCGAGTGCAATCTATTCCACCAGTATCGACGAATGCTCTTCTGAGTCACTCGAAGGATGGCCGTTTGAAGCGCCCTCTTGGCAGATGTGATATATATTCTTTTTGCGGGAATTGATAGACTTTTCTCCTACACTCTTCAGCGTGTAGAAGGTGAAAGACGACCGGCTTACAATATCTAAAAGTTTTGTCGATATTTTTGACCATCAGGTCTAATTACCATCTGATTTTGTAGTGAAATTCATTGGCAAACTTACTGCCAGATGTAGTTTCTGAAATTATCGACCGTATTATCTGATACTGATAAAGATGTTTAACGATTAGTGCAGTTACCCTTCCTATAAAAACGGGCCTTCCCGACGTACAACTTTCCGTGAGAAGAACGGCATATCGTGACCTCCCGGGAGACTGAATGTCCACCTTGAGGCTACATGCCTGTCAACAGCCTTTTCTATGCCGACCTAGAGTTCCCGATTCCATTTAGCAAGATTGAGGCCTTATGTCGACCACGTGGTGAGAAAGTAGCTTCGCAGGAAATGCCGGTGGATTCCACGTCTGCAAGACACAAGTAGACCCTACCCTTTTTAATTTTATGTCTGAACTTAACGTTAAACGACTGTAGGTTGTCTGTTTTCTTATATCGTATCTATTACCGTTATTTATCGTTTTGTTTAATTAATTTATCGTTAAACGACTACAGGTTGTCTATTTTCGGATATTGTACCTACTATCGTTGCTGACAGTAATGAACTTACCGTTAAACGTCTTATATCGTATCTATTACCATTATTTATCGTTTTGATTAATGAACTTGCTGCTAAACGACTGTAGGTCGTTTACTATCTTTCGTTACTATTACTTCTCGTTTTTGCTTCTTGAGCTCACCGAGAAACAGCTTTAGGTTATCTATTATCGTGTATCATATTTATTCCTGTTTCTTATCATGTTTTCTTTGGATATTCTTATTTTATTCATTGTCATACTTGATATTGTCTTGAGTGCAGAATGTATTTTGCTAATGTTATAATAGTTAATTGATCTATTTTTATTGCAATTGGCTGTAAGCCTTATGGTAGTAAATTTGTTTAATCCCTTCGCGCCAACTATTGATTTGTCAGTCTGCTTGTACAACCCAGATTTTGCCGAAAGTACTCTTTTTTACGTCGAAATTTCCATTGTCCTTTTGTTAAACTATGCACAGATTTGTTAATTTTCAGAGAAATAATAATACATTTCACGTTAAACATCAATGGCAACGCGTAAAGAGAGAACAAGTATATTTTTTTAATTTTAGATGCATCTACTTGACCCTAAAAAACCCACTACGTTTTGCTAAGAGTTAGTTCTAATTCGTCCCCAATACAAGTATGCTATAGCTCAGCCGTTAAACCGTATATAGAACATTATTCCACGACAATATCCGAGAAATACATTTTACGCCATATACGGCGTGTCTGGGATAAAGAAGTATAAGACCTTAGACGCTACCGTTGACGTCGAGTTAATACCGGTATCGAACTGAGCTCACTTCGAATTTCCCTGTAAATATTTACCGGCTATATATTTATATACATTTGCTTCACAGGTTAACTCCTTCATTTGGTATATTTTTATTAACTGTTTGTTGGTCTAATGATATTAGACTAGTTCTAACTAAATGCTGAATTCTTAAAGTTCTGACTAAACGCAGTCAATCACGAAACCTCATACATAAGAACTATGTAACTAAACTAAAATTATTTTAAATTAATCCCATGGCAGCGATAATATCATTAGACCGGTAAACAGTTAATAAAAATATACTAGATCAATGAGTTAACCTGTGAAATAAATGTATATAAATATATAGCCGGTAAACATTTACAGGGAGATTCGACTGAGCTCAGTTCGATAACAACATTAAGGCGAAAAATTAAAGTTGCAATTTGCAGTTATGTGTAACAATTTACTGCCATGAGGCTTACAGCCAATTACAGTAAAAATAAATCAATTAACTATGATAACATTAGCAAAATGCATTCTCCACTCGAAACAATATCTCCAAAGAAAACATGGTAAGAAACAGAAATAAATATGACATATTATAATAGATAACCTAAAGTTGTTTATAGGTTAGCTCAAAATGCAAAACAGTCGCTTAACAGTAGTAGTAGTAGTAGTAGTAGTAGTAGTAATGGTGGGGGGCCGAAGCCCGGTGAGTAGGCCTATAAGTCCCTTTTCACCATCCCCGATCCGCCCTCCCCTACCTCCCAGTCCAGATCCTTTAGATCTTCCCGAGCAAGTGTTGGTGTTCCCAGTATCTTCCTCCTTAGGCGACTCCACCTATCACAAATTCTTATATAGTGGTATGAGGACTCCTCCCCTGTCCCGAAGTTCGGGCAGAGTGGGCTGTCCCTCACGCCGATAAGGTGCAGATGTCTGTTTAGGCTTCCATGCCCAGTCAGAATACCTACCAAGTTCCTGATGTCCTCTCGGCTCTTTTTTAGCAGTCGCTTTGC
>MU183093.1:94666-110081 GCA_016904865.1 Pissodes strobi | reverse complement strand
TGCACTAAGCAACTTGTTTGAGTAATAGTTCATGGTCATATTCTCTAAAAAAATAATTTCACTATTTTTTATTTTTAATACGGGCTCCAATTTTCCACTTAATACAAAAAACAAAATAAAATATTTTTATAGAATATAAAAATTTCAAAAGTACTTACCTTAAATTATTTAAAATTACGCCAAAACAAAATATTTATTTAAAAAAAAAATAAAAATTAAAAAAAAAAAACATATACTCATATTAATAACGCCAATACCATCTGAAAAACGATAAAAAAAAATTAAAGTTCGTATTTAAAAAAGAAAGTTGATGATGATCCCTTGAAGACGAAACGTCGAATTTCAAACTGGATACCATGATTGGATAGAGCGTAGAAAGTGGCAATGCAAAAGTGCAATTCAATTTGAGATCCGTTTTTAAATAAGCCCAGGAAAAAAATAAAACGATTTTTCAAAATTCCGGGTTTTTCCGGATATCTCCGGAAATACTCGGAATTTTGAAACTTTCTAAACGGCATATTGATAGGCACGTAAATGCGCAATTCTGCCTTAATTTGACCGACACTGTATCTCTTACGGTTTTCGAGTTCCCCATACATAGACACGAAAACGAGCCACCCTGTACCTATCCTGCAGGTTACTATTAAAAGCCTTCCTAGAAAAGACCAGTTTCAATTTTTATGGTAAGGTATGGCCTGTAAAATCAAAATTCTAATTTTAAAGCACTCTTTTTTTTATATCGCAAAAATTAATTTCTATTAAATGTAAAGATAAAACCAGATTCATAGTCTGCGTTTAAGATAAAAACTATATTAACCGTATAAAATAGAAAGTTAAATCAATCCGCAAAGAGAACTAAATTTTTCTCTTTTTTTCTTTAAATGATATATATCCTTCTCCACAACACAATTTATTCTCTATCCATTAATAAACTATTTCTTCCTCGCTTTTTCCATGTAAAATTTAAATCTTTTAACAATTTATGAAAAGTCGATCGTTTAAGATTTGGTAACGTGGCATCTTCATTTACTTTATTTAATACTTTATTAATTGTGGGAATTTAATTTCTAAAAAAAAATTCGTGCACTTTTCTCCTAATCGCTTATTTATCAGCCTCATCCAAAGAATTTACAATGCTGTTTCTATTTTTACTCGTGTTTGGTTCACAGAAAGTGTGATTCCTTATGTGCTCTCTTATCACGTTATAGACAGAAGCAGAGCACACTCCAACTTTAGTTGAGACCTTTAAAACAATCTCGCATATAGCCAATTCCTGGTTTTCTTCCATCTCGACTTTATACGCATTTAAAATCACCTCTTTCATCTCCACAGTAAAATGTCTTTTACGCTGTTTTTTTTTAATCGCATCAAGTAAATGCCAAACTTCATCTGCAGACTCTGTACTAGGTATTTTAAAAAACCAACAAAAAAAAACTATAAAAACGATTACTTGAATGATGACAAAATACGCGAAATTAAAAGAAATAAATGCTGAAATGCTACGATGCACCGAGCGACTGCAGACTGCATGAGCCTCTGGCAAATTCCACAATGCTGATGACACGATACACGCCTCCTGCGTAGCCAATAAGAATCGCTCTATCCACCTGCTAGTCGGTGAACACCTGGGGATCACGCACTGTTGTTTGTTTTGATTTACTCTATTGTGGCTGTGGATGGACTTTAGACAAACACATATTTGCATAAACAGGAACATGTTTTGGATATAATTTGAAATAAGAACAAAAAACAACGAAAGAAATTGATAAATAAAGTCTTCTAAAGGCTTATGCAAATTGTATCAAATATGTTCAAAAACACATATATTTTTATAGCAATAATCATTGTTAAAAACGAAATTTCTTAGGCCCTTCTTGAAAATAATCGGTTTTAATCCTAGTGTTGTATGTTGAAAACTATAGTACGTTTTAAAACGAAATGACTTTTTTAAAAAGTGTAGAAATTACCTAATTAATCTGACAACGGCCTGGAAAAACGTAAAATTCTATATACAGAGAATCGAAATATGCAAAAATATACAGCGTGTTCCATTTAAAAAAACTTTTTTAATTGACCCGTTTTTCAGTAATGCCCCGTACATTTGAAAAATAATTGAAATGTAGACTCTCCTATAACTCTTGAGTCAAAATTTTGATTATATATTGTCGTGTAACTCTTGCGCCTCTACTATACGTCACAGCGGCGGCGCTTTCACTAGATATCGCGACGCCTCGTCTGTATTAACTCTAAGGGCTCTGCTCCTTACTGCTGGGACTTGGGACTTTTGCTGGCTTAATATTACAGAAGTAAGTTTCACTTTAAAGAAAAATACCGTATTTATGAAAGTAAGTTTTTTTATTGAGCTGCTCCTGGTATACAAAATGACTTTGTCATATTGGAAGCGGTAGATGACCCAATTCATACTATCGATCAATAATTGTCAGGCCAATGCTCAGGGGTTTTATTTCATACTTTAGCTTAAAGAAGGGAAGAGGCTGTTTCATTGTTTGGTCGTTACTCGTAGGGAGTTCTATCCGGTACTTAAACTTGAAGAGCGTAAAAGACTGTTGTGTTATTACTACGTCCATTCTGTATATATAAGCGTGTGAACTCAGCTAACGTGCGGTACGTGCGCCCATAGTCTGTAGGCGTGCAAGGCTCACTGACGGACCAGATACGTGCACCCTGAATATGTAGACGGTCTCGGCTTGCTACCGGACCAGCTATGTGCACTCTGTGTTGTTAATCAGACACGGCTATCTAATAATCCATGCTGCACGCTGCCAGGATTTATACTCAGATGATATTGACTTACTTACAGCCACAAAGTTTGGTTCGCCCTACTAGTTTTTTATAATGCGTGAAACGTTATTTAAATTTTGGAGTATATTATATTTCCTTTGACAATATTTAGTAATAAAATAGATATTGAGCATCCATGTTACCTAAGGCTAGTTTAAGGATGGCAGTCCAAGCCGATCAATCGTCCTCGGAAAGTATGGTCGAGACTTCCTCGGAATCAGTTTTTTTACGACAGATTTGGTTCACCGGGATGCTCCAGAAACGTAATGCGTTCCAGGAAGCTACATAATTTCGCCATGGATTATTCCAGAAATATTTTAATAGCTTGATTATATTTAATAATTTTAATTTACATTATTATGCACTACCGCTGTTCTAAAGTTAATGTAGACAATGCAACAGATATTCTTCATTTTAGACTAAGTAATTCGCTAAGAAGACCAACAGGACTTGCTATCGGTTTAGCGGCCACCCTACCCGAAGAATCATCGAGCGATCGAGATATTTCAGTTCCAACATACACCTCACCATACACCGAATCCGAAAAGAGGGTTGCCTTTAATGATGACGTTGAGAAAATTGACGAGGATGATGAAACTGGCGATACTCTTGGAGCTTTAGATGGGTAAGTAATTACAACAGCTTGATCGGCTAGGGTTTTGCCCTAGCCCATTTATCATATGCGTTTTCCCCTTTGAAATGTCTATTAAATTCTCTTGTTTTCTCCGTAGAAGTTTTTTTTAATAACTAAATCAGGAGTAAGCCTTCCCAATTGCTTGACACTGAGCTTTTCCTCAATATAATATAATTGTTAGAATTCATTCTAACAATATAATTTGCCGTAAATTTCTATTAAACACTAAACAAGAATAAAATGGTTCAAAGTATTCAGAATTACCTACTTAGTTCTTAGTTTATCATAGAACACATTCACTTATTCACAAAATTCTCGATAAAACTAATGTTTAAGTAAGTTTATTTAAAAGAAGTGCGCCAGCATCGTCACTATATTGTATCTTTAATCGCAAAATTTCAATCAAAACTCCAGTCAAAACAAACGCGACAAGCGATGAAAATCACAGATCAAATGGATACCGACAAGTGCACGCAATAAGAATGTGCGCCAATCAGCCATTCCAGGCGGCGCACGGCGCTGAAAACAGCCGCTGAAGCACCGGACATTAACAAGAGGTTCACTCTAAGCCCCGCCCCCAGCATTCTCCTCTTTGCGCCGTCACGTAACCTGGTGAAATGCTGGTTAACTGCTCAGGCCTCGTGCCACGATTCACCCGTTTCGTCTAAAATCTTACGTCTCGCCGTTGCAAGCGCTGCATCAAAAGTGCCGACTTAAAGTGGACCTTCTAGTCTCTTGTTAATATTCGGTGGCCATAGGAACCGCGTAAACAAAATAGAATACAACGTGCTCTATGATCTGTGTAAAATCGGGACGCGTGAACGTGTGCGTATGTTAGTAAATTGCTTTAGTACTTTAGTAGGTAATAAGATAATGGTAATGTATGCTAAAAAATTTACAAATAATTGTTAATATTATTATTGGCATAATAGGAATTTGTGTCTAATACCTAGGTATATCATTTTATGATTTTTTTTATGGAATTTTTGGGTGGCACATGCTCCTGTGCCCCACGGCAGGGGCCGCCACTGTCAATTCAGCCCGGCCTTTCAAGTGAAAGCACACAGCTTCCTCAGCTGGATCTTTCTTATGTCCTCCGGGTTCAGCACGCAGCTTCCGAGGTGCACCTCTCTTATTCTAGCCAATGCAGGTCAGTCGGCGAGAATGTGAGTGGACGATTCATCGTCCTCCAAGCATTACTTGCACTTCGAATCTTCTACGATCCACAGCAGGTGACAGCGCCCTGTGAAGACCCCTGCCACAAGCTTTATGGTCCTTCTCTGTAGAGCCAGAAAGGCCCTCATCTTACAAAACGCTGGGTCACAGAAGAGTAGCACAATCTGCCTCATTCCTTAAGTAGACCGCCACAGACCTTAAACCGCTACGTTCATTACATTCCTTAGAATGGTGGCGGTCGTACTGCAGGACACACCTATTACAGGCACAGGTCTCATTGAGCGGCAAAATATTAATATAGTCTCTAATTTCTCATATGAGACTGTCAAAAGGACTTTCATATACATTTATGACTTAGTTTGCCCTGTGGAGCACTGATGATTATATGCAGCCGACTATACATCTCGTTTTTTTTTAATGAGAACTTCATGTTCCTTAAGAAGCAGTAAGAATTGTGAACCAAGAACCAGTCATCTCTCACATTTCTTACACGTTTTTATCGTTGATAAATGGCCCTGGGCTTGAATGGTAGAACTACATTATCAAGTGGTCACACATCTTGACTAAAATTTTAATTGAAATGAAAATATCTATGAAGATATTAGCTATCACAGATAGCGCAAGCTTTGTAGGGTAACATCCCAACAACGGCATCATCACAACCAAAATTTTAACCTAGCTATATCATTATATCAATAACACGCTTATCTTGCTTTAGAATATCTTCCCATACTTTTACATCATCTATTGTGCATAAAAATGAAGTCATTCCAAAAAATGGAGCATATGAACTAACATGTTCAGCCAGTATTTCAATATATCTTTCGGAATTGAGAGAGTTTCTTGGCAAAACTCAAAGCCCAGTTCGGACTTTCCTTCCTACAAGCATTGTATCTGAAATTAGGCAGTCTTCAAACTCGTTTGCCGCCCATTTGATAAATACAAACAGAACCGGGACTCGTCGGAAAATAAGACTTTGGTCTACTGGTGCTCCTCCTAATGAAGCCTTTCTGGAGCAAAACTTAGGCGGGATAAGCGAAGATCCTATAGTAGCCTTCGTACTTTTGATGAATGAATTCCTCTTTTTTCATTCCGCGGCGAACTGTTAGATCACACTACACTGTATTGCGAACTTATCTTAGACCTCTATTAGTAACAACAGTATTTTGAAATTAGGTTCTTATTGCTTAAACGGTAATAAACCTATCATCAAATTTAGATAAATCTTTTCGACAACCTGATCTTACTCTTCTGGTATACTGACCAGTTTCTTGGAATCTGGCATTTCCCCTTCTTGCTTGGTATTTCCCCTTCTTGCTGTGGCTTCTGGAATGCCTATAATATATGCAACATAGGAAAAACTTTTCCACTGTTAACCAACGCGACAATTTATCCAACTTGCTCTGGACTAATTTGCCTTGGCATTGTAAATTAATTTATATTTAATTTTTCTTTATTCAAGGCTTTAACGATAGTTCTATGAGCTCTGTTGCTATGACAATAACCTGAAGGTTCAAGGCTCTATTTATATATGCATACGAATATACACCAAAATAGAGAAAATACATTTTATTACTAAAACTGCTGTATTTCCTCTAAGAAAAATGAGGTAAATATGAATTAAAGATTATGTTGATTTATAAGAGTCAGACTACATAATCAATATGTCAAGTATCTTATTTTGTAGGCAGAACATTCTGCAGGGTGTTTTAATCAAACCGGGAAAAAAATCATTCTTTTTGATTCGAGCCGGTATTCTATTCGGTATTAAAATTTAAGTTCCCAACCAATCATGGATTTATTACAAATGGATAAGACTATATATCAGTTACAATTTTAATGATATTCAATAACCCGTTCAGAAGTAATTAAGCTTTAAAATGGATAAACACTTCGACTTCGTAATTTTTTTTGCAAGCCAGTATATTAGGTAATTTATTGACGATTTCTGAGCGATCGTTGATCATGAAGATACTTCATGCACTCGAAGGCGATACATCAAAAACTATTTATTTGGCCCTTAAGTCTTATCTCGAGAGCCATAATTTCTGAATTAATTTTAATGTATTTTTTAAATTTTAGAATGCAAAGTGTGGCAGACCGGCGCCCTACGAAGTTCGTTTTCGGATATCCTCTTGAATCAGGAGTTCTTGATATTCCAGATGAAAGAAGAGAATCTTCTGATTACGCGAGTGAATATCCTGATTTAAATGATGCCGATAAAAAGAAATCGGTAGCATTTGATGAAAATATAGAAAGAATCCATATCGACGGTAATGAAGGAGAATCTGACCATGATGAAAATTATAACAAAGAAGAGGAAAATGAAAATAATAACGAAGAAAAAGTTGGCGATGAGCAGTTGCCTAGTCAAATATTTAAAGACATTTTCTAGATTAATTATATAAATAATGTATATATAAGTTGAGCTTTAATTTACGTAGGATATTGGTATGTGATAAATAAAACAATTTGTTTTCAGTTTTTATGTGGAAATGTTTGAGATTCTTTAAGAATTAAATTCCATATAATTTGTAATCAAAGGAATACATTTAGGATCTTGAAGATATTCAATAGTTTCCTGTTTATTTTCTCACAACTGCAAAATGGTGCATGGTTGCATGAATCTTTTCTGGGTTTCACTTTAAAGTTCGTTTCGGAATTACAGATAATAACAAAAATCTGTGGTTGATAGTATGGGTGCAAACCAATTTACATACAATGAATTTTATTATTTCTGAAGGAAACCCATATGTCACTAGCGTGTCTATAGGCAAATTATTTAAATTAATAACAGACTAAACATTATTTAAAGAAGCGTTAATTATTTCTGTAAAGTCTATATTTTGGCAATTTTTCCCCTTACCAATAGCATTGAAAAAAATTAAAAAGGCGTCTTCTGAATAGTTCTATTCGCTTTCTGAGTAGTCGGTTGTACCGTCGTCATTAGAATCCAGAGAAATAATTAGCGGCTCTATACTCTATATCGTTCTAAATTCTTTTTTCTTCCTTGATTATATGCTCTAAGCATTTACTCCAAATGCAACGAGGTTTATTTATGTTAACGTGGATATTATACCATATCCATATTTCTATTTTTTAAACGGCTAACTGCTAGCTAATATTAATTTAAATGAAAAATAGTTATAATAGTATAGGAACAAATAAAATTTAAATTTTTTATGAAAGCTAGGGAAGTGGAGCTTTTAGATTTTCAATAGACCATACGATACAAATAACCGCGCAATAGCCAATAATAAATTTACAATAACCACTAATAACACTTCCACTAAGAAGGGTTATTAATGTTAGTTGAAATGAAAAAGAATTATAATAATATAAGAAAAAATACAGTATGAAAATGTATAGTTTGGGTTAGTTAGCAAGTGAAGCGGAGCTTTTAGATCTCTCATTGACCATACGACATTGTTATTGAGCAAGCAAAGGTACTACAACTTAACCATTAATAAATTTATAATAATCAGTATTACCAATTATTGACCTAAGTAGCATACATTTTTATCATCAAAGAATTATAATAGTATAGGAACAAAACTACAATAATATATAGAAATGTACATTTTTGCGTTATAGCAAGTAAAGCTATGCTTTTATATCTCCCCTAAGGACTATACGTCACTGATCTTAAGTAAATTACCAAAAAAATTGTGCTGCAATTAAGTCATCAAGAAATCTAGAATAGTAAATACTATAAATACAACTAGGAAGGATTATAACATTATTTAAATGCAAAAGATTTATAATAGTGTAAAAAAATAATTTAAAAATTTGTATATCAAATTAAGTGAAGCGGCCCTCTTAGATCTGCAACCCGATTTCTTATTAATTTTTAAAAAGGAAAGGATTTTAATTAGAGCGAACTTAACACCGGAGAGTAATGTGTGCAATACCCGGCTCCAGGTGTGAAGTTCGTGAGCGCCACCAGTTCTCCCAGCTAAACTGGAAAAGCTCCGCTGGTGTTATGCGGAATTTTTAGGCACTTTTTATTAAACAAGAAAACACAATCTTAATTTACTGTTCGATCTACTGGCTTCTAGTTTTTTTTTTAATTTAAAACATCAACAACCTTACAGTGAAACTTAAAAACAAAGGAATGGCCACACAAAAAAACTATGAAGTAATTAATGATGATTGTACAATATGATGATTGTACTGAGACCAATTTTGTTGACAAACTCGGTACTGTATAACTTACACATAAAAATTTAAGCACTACTATCCAAAGTGATCACCTTGGTTTACTTAAAATTAATAGAGGTATGTAAATCGAAACGTATGAATTAGTAGTAAGGCATTGATAATAAAAACAATAATAATAATATCAATCGGCAAAAAAAATTAATAAGAGCTATCTTAAAGCTCAGCAATAATAATAAGATAATATAAAAAAAAATTGGAGCGATACCACGCTAGATCGGTCCGAAGGTCGTCGAAAGTTGGTAAGGAAGTGTCTTACTCAGGCGGCAAGCTCAGCAGTAAAGGTGAAAGTCACTTGCTCGAGAGTGAGAGTTTTCGGCCCAAAAGGTGAAAGTGAGCCCGAAGGTGAAACTCGGCAGTGAAACCTGTATTGGGACCCGGTAGTGAAACACTTTAATAACCCAATACAAATTAGACTATGCTCCTTACTTCAATGAAAAAATCATAGCCCCCTGTCATATATTTTTTTTATAAAACAAACCACCTCAAAAATTATCAATGAATTTTCAATAGCCATCAGCAAATAAAAATAAAGGAATACAAAAGGAGCAAGTAAATTGAAATAAAAGAAATATGTTTGAATCACCCCTAAATAATATAAAATTCCCCATATGGTCAGAACTAAAGTTACATTAAAAAAAAGCAAAATATCCTATGAAATGCAATGCAACCTGGTGGTCGATGTAAAAAAAATTACACTGATAAAGAAATTAAATCATTAAATTAATCAAAAAACCTATAGCAATATTTACCTCTCTGAAGTTGGAGAATCAACTTCCTCGGAATAGTAATGTGAGTTCGAAAAACCCCTAGAAACAATGAAAAATATCCTTTAGCGTCATGGCGACCATGTGCTAGCAGGCAGTAAAAAATTAATTTCAGAAAAGTCTTACCTCTGTAGTATTAATATACCGATAAATCGGTTGTATCAATCACAAATTAGGGACAACCTCAAGATCCCCAGAAGGGTAGTATAACAGAAAATATTAAAAAGTTGAGTCACCTACAACTACCCTTCGGTAAAACACTTCCTCACTTCCCAGTAGGTATTTCTAGAAGAAAGAGATCATCGGTTTCAATCAATTTGCCAAGGAATTTAGAGGAAAAAAAAACGTCAGGAATACTTCTGAGATATTAAACGAGAACTAAGTGTTGTAAAAGGACTGCGGAAGCAACAACTAACGAGTTAAAATTAAATTTTTGAATAAATAATAGGAAATATTCCTAAACAAAATAATAAATCTTTAAAAATCCCAATCGACAGCAACAATAATATAACTAATAGTCAAGGCTACAAATTGAATATTACAAAACTTATATCATGCCACTTGAAAAGATAAATATAAAGTAAAAAATAAAGTAAAAATTCCAAATATCAAAGTCCACAACTGTCAGTAAGAAGGTAGAACTACAAAATAACCTCAAAATTCACTAAAATATAAGAAAGGAAATTAACATTGACGATTGAGAGAAAATTAATGAAAAATAAGAAAAAACCACGGGGAAATATGTGAGGGATACGCCCTAAATCCCTAGAGCACTATGAGAAGAAACAACAATGAGCAATCTAGGCAGACATCAACAAGTCTTAGAAAAAAAATAAGCAACAGCTATTGAAGAGAAAGAAAAATATAATAACTAACAATTATTCTTGAACTAACAAGTAAATAATAAAGTAACAGCAGTATCTAAAAGTAAATCAGTGACCCCAACAAGTTAAGGCCATATAAGCCTGATTTTAGAAGTGAAATATTCAAACCGAAAGTAGTATATACATTTCTATGCTCCGATCTAACGAGTATCAAAAGTAAGTTATTAACTCAGTTCTTAGGTACAGTTCTTAGGTAAACATAATTATTATTATATAACTAAAGAGAGTTAAACTAACCTAAGCGAGCCAACAGATTATCCACTCTAAAAAAATAATACAGTTACAACTTGCTGAAGGGCATAAGAAAAAGGATGATCAGAATAGCCACTCACTGCAACAGTGTTATAAAAGCTAAACGTATTATGTATTAAAAATCGTATGCATAATAAAATTAATTAATATTAATACATGAGAGAGAGAGAGAGAGAATATACTATTTATTTGGCATTTTTATATGAAAAGAGTGAAGCGGCGGCGGCGCTTCTATATATTCGATGGAGTAAACACAACTGATCTTAAGCAAATAATCAAGAGGTTCTACTGCAACTTAATCATCAATAAATTTAGAATAATTAGTACTTAGAGTTCAACTAGGAAGAGCTAATAATGTTAATTGAAATGCAAAAAATTATTATAATATACAAAACTACGATTACATTTATATTTTTAGTAAGTGAAGCGGCGCTCCAAAACCTAGTATGAACTACGAGCTACTGATCTTAACTATATATCCAAAAAAATGATGCTGCGACTAAATCATCGAGAAATCTAGAATAATTAATACTAAAAATATAACTAACAAGGGTTATAATAATAATTTAAATGCAAAAGAATTATAGTAGTTTGTAAAGCGGCGGCGCTATTAGATCTACCTGACTGTACGGCACTGATTTTGAGTAGTTAGTCAAGAAATGTTACTGCAACCTAATCATCAATACATTTAAAATAATCTACTAAAAGCTCAATTAAGAAGGGTAAATAATATTAATTTTAATGCAAAAAGATTATAATAGTATACGAACAAAAACAGAAATTAATAATTTATTCTTTTATATGAAAGCATGGGAAGGAGTGCTTATAGATCTTCCATGGAGTATATGCCACTGGTGCTGAATAAATACCAAGGAAATGGTACTGTAATTTAATCATGAATAAATTTGGAATAATAAGTACTTGAAGTTCAACTTAGAAGGGTTAATAATGTTATTTAAAAGAAAAAGAATTAATTATAGAATAAAAAAAAAACAATTTAAAAATATATATATCGTAGCAAGTGAAGCAGCTCTTTTAGGTCTTCCATGGACTATACACCACTGATCTTGTATAAATAGCGAATAAATGGTACTGCAATTTAATCAACAATAAATTTAGAATGATCAATACTAAAGTGAAGCGGCACTCTCAGATCTTTCATGGACTATACGACACTGCTTTTGAGTGAATAGTCAAGAAATGGAACTGCTACTTAATCATCAACAATTAGAATAATCTACTTAAAAGTACAACTAACAAGGGCCAATATTATTAACTTAATTGTCAAAAGGTCATAATAGTATACAAACAAAAATACTATTTAATAATATATATTTATAGGAAAGCCAGTGAAGCGGCGGCGGCGCTTTCAAATCATCCATGTATGATATGCCACTAATGTTAAGTAAATAACCAGGAAATGATATTGCAACCTAATCAACAATAAATTTAGAAAAAGCAGTACTAAGATGCGCTAATGATGTTAATTATAATATAAAAGTATAATATATCGCGAACAAAAGTACAATTTAAAAATTTAGGAGTATTGAGTAGATGAAAATAGCAGCAAAATAGAGCGAGAAACAAAACGCCACTAGTCGCTCTAGTGTCCTATCCCAAACTAATCCAACCGTTTATTCAAGTTTCGTATAAATATTAGAAATTTACGTTGTGTCTCTGATATTGTATTACTGTCTCACTTACAAATTCGTCTTCGCCAACAAATAATTTCATCTTTTTCGCCCAGAATTAATTTTCTCCTTTGCAGTTTTTTTTAAGAAATTGATTTCTCTGAGAACTCTCCACAGTATCGCCTTGGTTATAGGCGAAGTATTTTCCTCTTTCCACATCTCAGCCACTATTTTACGTAATAAATATATCTACAATTCTGTGTAATATTGGGCGATCCACGTACAGTCCGCAGCAAGGCAGCAATAATAATTAGGAGTTGTAGAGTTATTTAAATAGGCACATTAGCCACCCAAGGTAAGCACTTGGTTTCTAGATCATGTAATGTAAATAAAAGTATTATATCCTGCAGAAAATTCTATATAGTTACATCCAAGAAATTAAATTTTTAAAAACCATTTAGTTAACGACTTAAATTAATAAGTTGAATCAGACTGACTACAATGAAAGTCGAAAATTAACTGAATGACCTTTCCAGGTTTACATACATATTTATAACATAAATTGTTTAGTATGGAGGGCTACATAAATGTATGATGCCCTTCAAAAGCCCTGAGAAACTAGAGGCATATAATTTTTTTCTGTGTATGTGTATTTATATGCTTGTCATTCTGTTGGTAAAACATATGTGCTCACTTTCAATGTGCGTTTCTAGTTGTACTTATTTTCTAAGGACTTTGAGTCATTAGCGCCTAATTTGTTAAACGTATTGTACTCAAGTGATAATTATCGCATTATCGTCTCACGAGGAAAATAACTTTCCTCATTTTTGTCGATATTTTATTTTATTATTCGTGAGTCGCCCCAAACCTTTGGTCGAGAGAAAATATCCTTCTCCTGGATATGAGACGAGATGGCGGTATCACCAAATAGTTGCAAAACAGCCTCTTATTATATATCCATTTTTTACCTTTTAAACGACTAGAGAGACTGATTATTGTAAATTTATTATTGTTTAAGTGCAGTATCTTTGCTAGGTTATATACTTAAGATCAGTGTCATATGGTGAATGAAAAATCTAAATGCGCCGAATTCCTAGCTTTAATAAAAAGCATAATTTTTAAAATTTAAATTAACATTTGAATAAAAAAAGAGTTAAAATAGTAAATTTTAAAAACTATGCCTTATATTAAAGCTAGAAAATCGGCGCTTTTAGATTTTTCATTCACCATATGACACTGATCTTAAGTAAATAACCGAGCAGAGATACTGCACTTAAAAAATAATAAATTTACAATAATCAGTATTAACAATTATTCCACTAAGAAGAGTTAATATTGTTAATTAAAATTCAAAGGAATTTAATAATGAATAAATGTTATACACATTTAAACTGTTCAAACGCGAAATTTAAATGATCATGTAATGGGTTAACTCGGCTGTTACCCAACAGAAAGTAATCTAAGTTCCAGATCTCGCCCCAAGTAAGCGCACTAAATTACATGCATAACCCGCCTCTCTTCTCGCTTTCTTCGAGAGCAAAATAAGACAAATTAACCCAAATTATTGTAAAAATATCTGTTAAATAAAAAAAAATTATTTTTTGGTTAATTCTGGTTAGTTCTTGTTGGTTTGAACTGAAATATTTAACGAATACATACCAGCGAATAATGTATTCCATTTCAGTGTGCACCTGAATAATAGAGAGTAATAAAGGCTCTCATTGTGCACTATTTTTACCAATAAATTTTGCTACCTTCCAAGAAGATGAAACGAAACTACAGCAGTGGCTAAAAATAATTCTGATAATTCTGAAATTTTTTTGATTTTGCTAGGTATAATAATAATTCTGAAATTTTTTTGATTTTGCTAGGTATTATGGCAAATGACAGTAAAAAGGATAACATTTGGAATGTAAAATTTTATAACATTTCAGTCAGTCATTCATTTTGAAGTAGAATTGCTACCATTTCACAAATTCACTAGAAATATAAACAATACACACATAACCTGCCTTAAACGTTGGCGGTTAAATATTTAACACGATTTGTCCCTATGCCAGGTTCACTCATCGGTTTTAATTTTATTTAAAGGTGTGGGTCTATGTGTTGTCAGTTATGTGAAGGCACCACTAAATTTTTACAAAAGCAGACGGTAATTAGACCTGATGGTCAAAAATAACAATGATTAATTCAGATACCAAATTGGTCGCTTTCTTCTGTCAAGTGGCGCTCCAAACGGATTGATTTATAGAGCGACTGGGAACGCCGGAAGTAAGGTGGCGAGAAGTAAGGTAGCGAGATTATCGGCAAGACAAATCGACCAGTAAAAGGGAAATATCACACTACTGGATTTTGTAACATTTATAACGTTACAGCATATTAATTCAGACGTGAACTAATTTCGGCGTGTAATAATAAACAAGCCAAAATTTTATACTTCTAGTGATTTTGTGAAATGGTGATGCAAATTTGTGTAAAAACTCGAACTTTGCAAACTCTTTTTCGGTTCAAATATGGTGCATCCTCATTTTTTTAACTGGTCTCTTTTTTTTGCGAAATCGAAAATACCTATGCCTCAATTAAAAACAAATTAAATTACTTTGATTTTTTTCTAACAGAATCAGGCAAATGACGCAGCCAATTTAAAAATACCATTTATTTTGCCGCCAACGTAATTTTATTACATAACAAAAAAAAACTAGCGTCAAACTAAATAATGATGATAGTCTGTGCGATAATAATCTTGAGAGATCCCGGTACGCAGTCATACTGATTAACAAACATAAAAACGAGCATCTATATGTTTACTGCAAATACTTAGTTGTCAAATAACCACGCAAGGTGCTTCAAGATAAGATAAGAGTTCTCATAATTAATAATTACTGATATGTGCTGATCTATTACTGGCCTAATTGTGTTTGTATTCTCTTTAATTCACCACTTAATTTATTTAAATTGATCAATTGTCCGGCATTCTCGTGATGCTTTAAAAATCTGACTGCGCTTTTTCAGTTCGGTCTTGGATACGATGGAGCAGAAGATAAACAATTT
>MU183093.1:30193-79666 GCA_016904865.1 Pissodes strobi | reverse complement strand
CCATTATCATTACAACTTTCATCATTATATAAATATCATCGGGGGTTTCAAACAAGAACTTATTCAAATTTTCCCTGTCAAACACATTGGATTTTTTAGGGTTATACCCTGCATTTCTTCTTTTTAAAAATGCTCGAAGTTTAGGATATTTCGAAATATCTATGTTTTCCTCTATGAAAAGGGTGAACTTCAACATGGAATATTTACACCATAAGCTTGGTGGAGACTTTAATACAGCATATTTTTCGTGAAAGTACGCCAAAAGCACGGTTTTTGAAACTACAGTAGCAGTCTTTGTTTGGGACCATTTCTTGAAGTATTGATACGTTGCTTCATACCTCTTCCTCGATTTTTCTGGCAGCAGCGACAGACAAGCGATATTTGCTGATTCTTCGATATTGAATTGGCTACTATACAAATGAATAATTTTACTTTTTCACAATTTTGAATAATAAACTGTCAGCTTGATGTTATTGATAAAATAAGAATTTTTATGAGACCGGCCAGAGCTGTATCGAATTAAATTAATAAAAATTCAAGAATAAATTCTACAGGGAAGAGAAAAATCTTATATACTCCATGGGATGTAAGTACATTTAACAGTCTCGAACTATATTGTCAGCCCTCGCTATCGCTCGGGCACAAAATCGTCATCGACTAGTAAATGTCACTTACATCCCTTATAGTATAATTAACTATTACTGGTAAACGATCAATTCTTACTAAGGTCCCTACAGCCCTAACCAAGATTTGAAAAAAATCATCGAAATTTCTTGGCTGGCTCATAAAATATTCAACAGTAAAATTTTGATATATTCTACATTATCAGGTAACTATTCGGTTGAGGATGTTAAGCGGTAATTCATCTAAAATTTACCTATTTCTCCAGACCTGGGAAGCTGGCACCATCTATCACCAGTTACATTTTCGTAAAAGTAGTCTCTATTATCCTATCATTAATAACCCCACACCAAATATTGAAAGCTTTCCATTCTGTCTTAACGGCCTCAATAAGATGAAGAGTGTTGATATTGCGATCTACTAAAATGCATAAACTACTAAGTAAATGTACTCAAGCACACCATCAGTTCGACAGACTTTATTTCTCACCCAAAACCTGTTCACCCAATTTTTTACAGGACACATATGCGTTCGGGAAGTTGCAATCTAATCTTCTAGCTAAAACACGACTTTCGCAGCACATATGTGCTTGAGTTTGGAGAGTACCCATCTAAAGTAGTAAAGTCGAATCTACCATAAATTTGTCAAAGCTCAGAGCAAGGTAGTTTCAAAGTAAAATCTGCCAAATAGTTAAAGTGCAGTGTAAATTCTAAGTGGAATTAAGCTAAAGCTAACAATAAATAAAACATAAAAATACTTTATTATAGTGATCAAGACCTATAAATAATTCGCAATATACCTCAACCGACAAGACATGCGTACACCAGTAATCGGGTATAGTGAAAAGTCTTTGATCAATAGACATTGTTATTGTTTCTAACTGAAGTGCCTCCTTTATCATCTCTTCTCACCTGTCGTAGATCCATCCCTAATCTGAGTTACATAATCTGCACGCCAACCAAGGCGCGGCATTAAGAATTACTGTGACAATACGTTCTATATTCTTGTAGAGGACTCATGTTTGTGATTCAAATTGATGCCTATTTCTCCATCTCAGATTTATTGAGACTTTCTGTATAGAACCGCTTCGGCTATGACCTCAGGGTACAAATTGCACAAGTGCTAATTTAGTGACCCTAAAGAAGCTCTAGTACGAATGTAGTCTTTTAAATTATTTGAAAATTTGTTCGATAAAAGGAAATCAACTCAGTTCCCTCCACGGCAGGGTTTCTGATAACAGGAGGTCTAGGAACTAGTAAAATTTTCTTCTCTTCCTAAGAAAATCTTGTTTACAAGGCTTTGCGGTTGCATCTCTTAGGGAGTTAACAACATTACTATCGATCCATTTTATAACAATAACTGCACTTTGTCTGTCTATTTTTGCCTTATTGGATACTATTGCTTGGATTTTTAAGGTCGATTTCTTTACCAAAGGACCACTTTTTGAGTTCGATTTTCCCTAACGTTGCCAGTTGCATCAAATCCCTGACTTTCCAAATAAGAAAGCAATGAAAAGCTTATAAAAAGGTTGTCAAAGTGGAAACTGTAAAGCAAAATCTTTTTTCTGCTGGAATTTCTTCAATCACAGTAACACACGGAGCAGAAGCTTTTTCAAATAGGGAATTGCTTGTTGGATTGAGGATCACATCCCTAGCAGATGGTAAAATTTACCAAATATCGAGATGACATGTTAACGCACCCTTCCTTATACCCAAAACTGGTCGGTTTGCTGCGAATATTTGAACATGGATTCGTCTTAGTTTATTTCATTCGCAGGAACAAATAATCTTAATAAATTTTTACGAATTTTATTCCTGATTGGTCTTAGCTTAGTCATTTTATCATGCTTGTTTAGCAGGTTGTTACCAGCAAGTACTTAAACATCTTCTTCATATCCTCTTTTGATCCCAGTAATATTTTCCGGCCAAAGTATTATATCAGCTGTTAATAAAAAAGGCAAAAAACTTCCATCCCTCTTTATAATTGGATCAGACATGCACTTGAATAAAGCATACTTATTTGATTCAGTCACTGAAAAATCAATTTTATCATAGCCCATAATAATTCATACCTAAACTTATGAAAAAGGTTTGGCCTTGCCTGAAAGTCTTCTTCCATCCAGTCAACTTGGGTGTGGTTTATTTTATCAAATGGTTCCATTTAATCGAGAAAAAAACACGTACAGCATTTGAATTTCAGTTGGCGCACGAAGTTGTGATACTCACAGATTATCAACCATTCATTCCATCACCATCTACTACGCCGAGTTCTGATACGTTAGGAAGTTCGATATAAATCTGTTGAACGCATGATCAACATACGCCATAGCTTCTTCACCGGTTAAGCCACCTCTGAAAAGTGAAACAAAAATAGTATAAAAGTGACGTTGCCAACATCACCTCTTTGGGTCTCACAAAATTAAGTCCGTGTTATAATTTTTACCAGTACTATTTCATACATTTCTAAACATGCAAATACTAAATATAATCAAAACAATAATTTGCAACTAAATGAAAATACCTGCACTAGCCTGAAGTCTTTATTTCCGAAAAATAATTGAATCGATTTACAAAAATATAAACGCGTGCATAGCGTTAAAATCGGGCTGATTCGAAAACAACCAATTTGTTTGGACTATAGAAATATAGTATCTACTGTTCGGATGAAAGGTTGATTTAAGCAGGTCAAATTTATTTATTTATTTATTTATTTTCAATGGTAACATCATTTTAAAATATTTGGTAACAATAATACAAGATCTGAGAAATAAAATATAACAATATTTAAACAATGTGCACAATTCAACATATTTACTAAAATATCTTAGCTCAAATATAATATGCGAAATTAAATTTAACAAACATGACATAAAAGATTTAAAAGCACAAAACATTTCAATAGTTAAAAAAAACATTTCCCGTCTCAAGACAGACCTAAAATTGCCAAAGGAAACTCCAACAAAATCCAAAAGACAATAGTCATTTACAAAGGATATCAGTCTATTCAAAGGTATGTTCTGAGCATGGCGAGTATTACACTTTTTGCATGACAGCATGGAAAGTCTCGGTGGGACATAAAATCGATTTTTTCGAGTATATCAGACGAGCTTATAATACCATTCATTAATTTAAAAATAAAACACATATCAAGGTATTCCTGCGGTCCTGCAAGGTGTTCAATCCAAAATATTCTTTGATCTTTTCACAATCCATGTGAAAACCCCTTGTTGATAAACGATATTTAAGGTATTTCAAAAACTTGGGCTGTACAGACTCAATTCGATTTCTGTGAGTTTCATAATATGGACTCCGAATTGTAGATCCATACTCCAGGACTGACCGAACATAAGATGTGAATAGGGTAACAATACAGCCCAAGTTTTAAAAATCAGCAGGTATTCTCATAACCAACCCCAAAATTCTATTTGCCCGATCAATAATGCTCTGATAGTGATCAGCAACATTGAGCACACTATCAAAGTGAATGCCCGATTACGACTGCTACATGGGTCAGTGCAGCATCTCCCATCCTATATGAGCAGTCTATTCCATATAGGAGCACTTCAGAGTATTTAATTTTAAATTACTTGTTCCACACCAATTCATCAAATCATCTATGCCACTCTGAAGCACGATGCAATCCTGATCTGTCCTTATACACCGGAATATCTTGAGATCACCTGCAAAAAGCAGATAATCTGAATCAAAATGTTGGCCTATGTCATTAATCAAAATGACAAACAGTTTTGGGCCCAAATGGGACCCTTGGGGAACCCCCGACACAACCCCAAATTGAGACAAGAGATACCCTCTGAGCCTAACCTGTAGAGTACGACCATTTAAGTAAGATGACAGCCACGACAAGAAGTAACCCCTGACTCCAAAGTTTTCGAGCTTATGCAACAAAACATCCTGATCCAACAGGTCGAAAACCTTGCTAAAATCTGTATAAATAGAATGAACTCCATATCCGTTATCCAAGGCATCTGCTATAAAGTTGGTGTAAGCATAGAAGTTTGTCACAGTCGACCGACCACCCACAAAGCCATGCTGATTTTCTGTTGCCGGTCTTAGGTATAGGAGTTATAAAAGAGTGTTTCCACTTATCTGGGAAAATACCCTGAGACAAGGATTTATTAAAAATAAACAGTAATGGCTCACACAATGATACAGTACACTCTCTAAGCATCAAGTTTGGTATCTTATCAGGACCCGCCCCTTTTGCCACATTTAATAACAATAATACATTTAATAGATTCTCGAAACTTACTTCAACAACATTAATTCCATCAACCAAATCATTCTTATAAGTATGCCAGTTAACAGAACCATCCATTCTTTTTTCCTAAAACCTTTATATATATTACCAAAATGAGATGCAAATAGCTCCACTATTTTTTCACCGTCAGTCTCTTCTCGATCACTCAAAAACATGGAATGGGGAATGATATTTTTTTGCTTGAGCCTGATAAACTTCCAAAACTCGTCTACATTTCCATATATATTTTGCTCTACATTGGACACTGTGCTGGTAACTATTAGAGTTGTTTTATAAGTTTTGTGTGCCGTCTTTTTAGCTATGATTTTAGTTTTTAATTCCAAGGAGAACCAAATAGGAAAATTGGATTGCCTAACAACAAACTTTGGTACAAACATATCTAATACCTCCCAAATGATCTCATAAAATCCTGTTGATATCCTGAAGGCAGTAGAATTCGACCCAGTTGTAACGCAATAAATAGTTGTTTAAACCACCATAATCCGCTTTTGTAAAATTGTAACGAAGCTCATTTAGCACATTAATATACTGACCATCAAATGACAATACTGACTCAAGCGGAGGGTGGTGGTCATCACAGTTAGTTGAGAAAATGCACTCGGAAATGCCAATATAACAGTTAGAAAAGCATAGATCCAGAATGGAACTATTTTTATTACAAACATAATTAATAACTGGGATAGTCCCAAACATGAAAACTCATCCCAAAGCATTACCTCTATGTCACTATTAACATTTTTAACCATCATACTATCACAATCCTAAATTAAGTTTGAAAGATTATAATCACCAAAAATTATGATGGTCTTGTATTTGTATTTCTCCTGAACATTCTTCACAAATTGGACATGATTAAAATACAACTCATATTGGGATCATGGTGGAATGTAAACGCAGCCAAATATAATTTCTTTATGGTTCACCTTAAACCTAACAAATATGTGCTCGAGACTCGAAGCATCCATAGGAATCACAGAAGAATCATAGTCAGTCTTTACAGCAATTAGGACGCCACCCCCATGTTGTTTGTTACTCGTATTACAGCTTCTATCCTTACGGTAAACACTAAACAAACTGCCTTCTGAGTCTGATATTTTCGGAGTTGGCCAACTTTCTGATCAAAATATTGCATCATATGGCAAGGAAAATGAAGATAAATATATGGTGCTAAGTTTGGTGCGCAGTCCACGAACATTCTGGTAAAAAAGCGCCATGTTACGAACCTCCTGAGTTTCTTCATTTAGTCATTTTTTGGACCTGTTTTGTTACAAGTATCTGATGTTGATGTTGAGAACCTAGCAATAAATGGATTCCCATTTCTGTAAAGAATACCAATGTTCTGTTCGCCGTTCTTTTTGCGTTCATCTAGTTCTTCATAGAGTATTTTAATTTGATTATTTTGTATCTGCGTTAGGTCTGACTTGATTTGAATAGTGTCAGACTTTAATTTGTGCTTATGTTTAAGGCATTCAATTGCTACAGTCGTTTCAGGAACGATAACCTTCATTGGCTTCGGCATTATCCCTGTCCGAACAACCCTAAGGACTTTAGAGCCAGTCACAGAATGCACTTCCCATTTATTTAGCAGCCCCACAATATGAACCCTGTCGTGATCTATTCGTTCATTGGTAATATTAGATGAGCACTACTTCACATTAAATATAATGATATTCTTGGAACAAGTTTTCTCCTGCATTTCACCATATAAATCATAGGGCTTCGTGGGCATCAGCCTTTCACCATTGGATGGCAGGTTGGTTGTATCTCCTTTAAGTTGATGAATATCAGTCTGTAGCTCATCAACCTTAGCTTCCAAAAGTTCGATCCTCTCATTTCACAGTCAGAGCAGACTGTAATCAATTCTTTTGCTCAAGAAGCAGATCAATTATACAGGTCATAACAGAAAGAACGTTCTTATTGGATGTATTTGTTTTTTTTTTCAGCAATTTCGAAATCTGGTCCTTAAGTATAACCTCATTTTTATAAGTGATTACGGCTACTGTTCTAGCCGGGGAGAGAAGATCACGATTTCGGTAAATTTGCACGGCTAATGGAATCCGAATCACTACCAATTCCGAAGGACAAGCGTTTAACCTCAGTTTTTTGCACTCCCAATTATGAGACTTTGTTTTCTTCTGCAATTCACAGATTTTATCGTATCCCAGTTTGGAAAGACCAGAACAACCTCTGTGTGCCCATGAACAGCACGCGGAACACTCAATAGAGGCTTGATTGCCTTTAACTTCGCGATCATAATCCCAACAAACAAACACGTCCGCCATCTTGGAAATTGAGTAAGGCTTGAAAGCGTTGCAGTATGGCAACATCAGTACTGTATAATAAGTGTTATTCACTGCCCAAGAAAAGTGAACTTAACGCCTCTAAAGAAGTTTTCACTTCTAAAAATTAATATTGAACTTGATCAGTCCAGAGGCTTTCAAAATCCTAAATGTAAAAGTGTTGCTTGGAATAAATATTCTCAAACAATTTTTTTTTTAATTACCAACTTAGAAATCTCTATATTCTAAATAATCTAATGTGTAAAGTTCACTACCAAGAACTGAGTTTAACATACAAACACCCAGCTAGTCATAATTAAAACGAATTTGAAAATTCTCGTAAATCATATAATTACCAAATTGTTTAATTATATTTTGTTAAATGTATCTCCCAAGAATGCAAAGCAATAAATAGTTAGTTCACGCTAGGCGTTATGATTTCATTGCTTACACTTGCACGTATTTGGAACTAGGGTATTAGGAAGTGTTAATATCGGTCTGTTTGCGCAAGGTAAACATTGAAATTAAAAATAGATTTAATTATTATACAGCAGATGTCTTCAATGAGCCGATGATGGTGATAGTACTAACTATCACCATTACAGTTTTCCTCTATTCCTTTTCACGACGTCGCGGCGTCGCCGTCGCGGCGCTGCGTGACAAAGAGTGTCACTTTGATAGTTTAATAGCTATATGTGCTTAAAGAGCGCAAAGTGATATTTTGTCATTCAGAGTGAATGACGAAAATACTCCGGTCGCAATGCACATAAGCATTTTTCTAAAAGCTTTACTTTGCGAGAGTAAGCATAAATGAAACTAAAAACTTATTACCTTTACTGATTTTATAAGAAGAAATATAAATTTTTAAATATTTTATTGCGATTATGTCAGAGAATTAAAAACCAAGGAAATTATTTATAACTGAATTCACAACATTATTCATTATTTTTATTATATCCAATATTAAGTGTAAATGTAAATTTGTTACATTTTCTGATTATAATACCCGATCTAGAAGAATCGATGGGAATACAGATAATGGCGACGAACCAAAAATAGAACCCAAACCCTTCTGTCATGTTTATTTTGTTAGTAATGGATTTATTTGTATATTCATGTGCCATAGTTTTAAGTGAGTTAATTAATTCTGACCAAACACAAGATAGCTCATCTTAGTTCATGATTCCATCTAGGAGATCCCGACAAAAACTTTTATAGATACTGGTTTAAATTGCAAATTAGCGGCTTAATCTGCCTTTGTTTACTATCATATATTTAGATCAGACCTGACTTGCACTGAGCAAGATTTAAAAACATATTTGTGCACAATGTATACCGAAATGACGTGCCAAAAACTTGACTCTTAGTATTCAAACGAATACTTAGCCTTAAAGGTGGTTATTTTTCAGGATCATTCAACTGACATCCTGGACCCCAACTTGTGATCAACCTGTAAAAAGTTAACAAGTTGTTAACTTGAAATGTAAAAACATGGACTTAGAACAATTAACTTGCTTAGAGTCAGCAACAAAAACACTTTGAATATATTTCATGTGAATATTCAAGGTTTAGTCAATAAATCTGACAAATTGTCGCTTTTTGCGAATAACGGAATTCTAAAATGTGTTAATTTGTGTGATTAATAAGCGATTTCCTACTAAGATAAGATCGATGGCATCCACGGTGGGGCTTACATAAGCCCGAAAAATTATTGTGCGTAAACCTATAATCATAATACGGATGCTGAGTTCTGTACCTTAGAGATTAGTCAGGGTAAGCATTTGATTCTTACTTTATAGGTACAAGCTTTGTGCTAGTTCCGTTGACACGTTCCTGCATTGCTGCACAAAATTATTCTCGGCGATTTTAATATAAATTTTTTGGATCCTACCTGTGGTTTGTCCGATTTGCTTTCCCTTGAATGGTTTGGGTCTGAAGGCCTACATTTCGGACACTAATAAAGTGACTGCCATGTGCGCTAGTTGTATGGTACGGTGTGGTATGGTAGAGGAGTCGCCCGGCAAGATTTGCCCTTCAACACGTCGACCACAATTATTGATCTTTTGTGTATACCCTTCTATGTTAGACGAAAAGTCCTATCTCTTTCGAGAACCTCAGAATATTTCGAGGATTGGTTTTGTAGCTCTCCGAGTGCCACAAGAATATTTTCGAGATATCTCAACCTTTGGCGACTCAGTGTCTGACATTCAAAGATTAGGTGCTCTGACGTTTCAGCCATAGTTTGGCAGTCCCCCATTTTCTTGAGGTGGTATCTCCAGGAACCGTCTCAAGTGAGAAGGTCTACGACCAGATTTATCTCGTGTTGCGTTTTTTGCGTAGTTAGACCAGTGAGAGATGAGTCCTTTGGCCTGTCTCTGCCCAGCTATATTTACCCAATGTGTCTCTTTCCGCCTTTTTCTTAATTTCTGAGTTCATTCATAGTGATGCCACAGAATGGTTCAGGGCCACAATAGTCAGTCTGCGTGCATCATTCCGTGCGAGCTAGTCAGCGGCTTCGTCGCCTTCCATATCCTCGTGCCCTGGAACCCGCATTAAGATGAGTCTGTTTCTGTTTGCCAGTTTATCTGCAGCTATCCGACAATCCCGCACTTGCCGGGACTTGACTCTGCTAGATGTTAGCGCTTTTAAGGCTGCTTGACTATCTGATAGATCTTTGCACCTCTTAGGCCTTTTTTGGCCCATCCAGAGATGGCTATATTGATAGGCATTTAGTTCTGCTTGAAAGATGGTGGGAATATTTTTTAAAGGTGCAGAGATTCGACACCTAGGTCCGTAAACTCCGGATCCCACTCTTTCTTTCATCTCTGATCCATCTGTGTACCAGACAAGTGATCTCCTCTCTAGTTGTTTTGGTCTTTCCCCAATAGTATTGCGGTCGTCGATTACCACTTCAATGGAGCGATCAAAATGGAGTTTTATTTCCATTGCATCTGTTGATTTGGTAATCGCCTCTATTTGGATGTTTCAGAACTTTAAGGTAACCGACCAGTCAGGTTTCCTGACTTCAGTTTTTATAGATATGTTCTATATTGTTGTGGAGTATTCATGTTTTACCTTACAAATGTTTGGGTTTCCTCTCAAACTAGAGCCGCTTGCTCTGGTCCCAGGGTGTAAACTAAAAAGAAAACTTAAAATTGACGTTTCGAGGATCAAATCTGCCCCTGTCGTCAAGAACGAACAAATCTATAAATAAAAATGATTAGCAAATATAAATAACAATAAAAAGCTATCGCAATATTTGTCAAGATTTGGATAGACTTTGACAACACGACAATAATAATGTCATATCGTATAATTACTGGTTATGTCTGAGTGGCCCTATCGGCACTGGTCCAAGCCTCCTTTTCTATGCATATGTGCAGCGGAAGGAGGTCAAGTAGGGTTGCCAGAGCTACCTTGAGACACGTTTTCATAGCCCATGTTATACCCAGTCTTGTTAGCCTTAACTTTGTTGATATTTCCTTTGTTTTCACCTACCACACTAAGCAGGCGTAGCTTATAATAGGCTTCACAACAGTGTTATAAGATCACCAGATGATGGCGGATTTAGGTCTCATGCTTTACCAAAGAATCGTCGACAGGCCCAGAGCTATGCCTTTGCTGTTTTGATAGTTCTTTCCAGGTGTGGGTTGCAGGTTAGTTTCTGGTCAAGAACGATGCCAAGATACTTAACCTCTTTTAAAAGCTCTGCCGTTGTCCCTCTCAAAGTGGGTGCTTTAAGGTTCAGCTTCTTTTTGTGAATGGAATCACTACGGTTTTGCTTGGGTTGACATTTAGTCTTTCCAGTGTACACCATGTGCTGACAAGGTTGAGTGAGTATAATTTAAAGTGCATTCTTTTCAACAATGGAAATAAATTTGACTCAATGTCTATTGGATTTTCTAACAGGAATGAGAGCCAATATCACCAGCCTTGATATAAATTAAGTATCAAAAACATTAGGGAGTGATTTGTCTCGATTTAAATATGATATACTTCCTCCTTGTCCATTTCTTCGTTGTTTCTTATATCTTCGAGATGGCAGAGTTGAGGATCAGCACTAAGTTAACAGAAATGGGCCTTTGAAATGTGATTAGAAAACAAACCTAATCAATGAAACTTTGGTTGTGAGAGGGAAAACCATATCAAGTTGAGGCTTAGGAAGCAAGCTATGAAGGCTTTAAATCCACTTTGTTTTGATTATTTGACACGTACATTTTCTGGGATTGGCAATACCAGAATATTCCATGATCCTCAGATAAGGCACCATATAAAAGATCCACAATGAACTGCCTCAATCAATGAGATTGAATCTGAAGTTTGGTGCTCAAAAATGAGGAAAATAGTTCACTATCTCCATAACCACCTAAATTGGCTTTCAGAAAACCTACATGATTTTAGAGAAGAATAGAGGGAAAGCTCAATATCAAGGAAGATGGAATAGCTATATGATGGCGGACTACTGTTTCAGTCTTCAGTGAGATTGTCCTAATAAAAATTAAATTTTATTTTTAGGTTAAGTTAATTAGGAATTAAAATTGGCGCCTTGTAGAGCACCGCGTTAAATTCTTATATTGGATTAGCCAAATTTTTCATTTTAAGGTTAATATAATTTGTCGACAAACGTCGATGTATTGGCAACATAAAATCTTGATAAAATCAATGATATAAGTGTAAATTAAGAGCCTTAGTAATAATAATTCCGTGCTTAATATTTGAAGAAATTAGAATTCAAATCTGAAATATTTTCAAAGACTTTTCATATGTATACATAAAAAGCTACTTTACAACTAATGTTATATACATTTTCACGATTATATTCTTAATATTCTTTGCAGGTTACCGTTTTTCCTGCAAAAGACAAATTTGAAACCAAAGCTGTAAAGGATAATTGGCCGACGATAAACGAAGAATTCTCCTTTAGTTTAAATATTCCAGAAAAGAGAACAACTGATTTTCTTAAAGGAAAGTTCGTGTCGTTTACGATATATGCTACTCTAGAAGACCCTGAAGAAGAAAAACCGGTAAAATCTGGAAAAGGTGTTGTTAGGAGGTTTTTTTCATTTGACGAAAATAGCGATTTTTTAAGGAAAAATGTACATAGAAGCTTTAGTAGAAGAAGTTTTAGGTAAGTAATGATTAAATAAAATGTTTTATTGTAATGTATGAAGTAGTAGTAAATTATGCAACGGACATGCGATAATGGCTGCTACTCATTAGGATACCATTACATGCAAGTAGAATACTATACTTTTTCTATAGAGGGTGTTTAAAAAAAATTCGACAAACTACACTTAAAACTAATAATTTTTATGCAAATGAATGTAAACTTATTAAGAGTTTCCTTTAAGTAAAATATATTTCCGGACTAGGTAGCAGAAAAAAAAAACAATTTAATTTCATATAATTTTATAAATACTACCATATCTTCATACATTTCATATTTTTTGCGATATTTCTCGGGCAGAAGGCTTTCCACGTGATATAATTTATTTCACCGCACTTTTATGAAAATTACAAAAATATATAAATTTACCATTTCGATCGTATATACGACAGGTTAAAATGTGGCCAATTATATATTTTTTTAATATGTCCATGTAGGTACATGACTAGCCCTAAAGGACATTGCTTAGCAATTAATATTCCTGATTGGCCGCAGTCCGTGGATAATGGATTATTATTTAATGGGCGTGAACAATGAATATTGTTACTTAATTGCAAATGAAGCTGTGCTTCTGGCCTGTTATCTTAGATATCAGTAAAGTTCGGACTATAAGCCAAATGCATATTTTTGCATAATTCTTTATTTCTTAAGTCATGGCATATACTCTAGATTGCATATTTCCATTATTATTAAGCATTCGGTAAAAATCTAGTAAAACTAAATTTTGTCCATAATTCAACATTCGATGGTACCAAACCCTGTCGAAATGATTTTTAGAAATGTATGTATTAAGCGGTCCAAAAATTAGCTTAATGTCAAATTTAAATACTATTTTAAAAATTTTCATTATTTTACGCCATCGCTCGTGGCGTGATTCCTTACCAAAAATAAGACAAATAGTTCATATCAACATGGGTCCTTAAAGGTTTATTTTGTTTTTACTTTCAATCAAATTTGGGTTGTGAAAAGTACTTGAAATGGCAACCAGGATATAAAAATATGTGCCTCTTGTAAACCCAAAAAATGTTCTCTTCACATTAATCTTGGACTAACCCAAACTTTGTAAAGACTACGAATAAAGAGGCTGGAGGACTAAAATATCCAAGATAACTATTTCCCCTTTTAAGTGACGCGAAAATATAAGAATTACTGGACGAAGTGCATTTTACAGAAAAGCTCACCAGGCAAGAATTCAGAGCTTGGAACTCATTAGCAAATGTAGTGACAAGTTTTTTGGGCAACAAGATCGAGATGAACTACAAGCAATAAATTAATGAATTTTTAGACTTCTACCAATCGCTTGGTTCTCGAATGTCACGAAAAATTCACTTCCTTTATTTTAATTTAAAATTTTTTTTTATGAACTTTTTGTCGTTTGTTTTTTAGATGTTAACTTAATATAAATTAAAAATATAATCGATATATAGGGAAAAGCTATTAAAATCATTTTTAAAGCATTTCAGCATCTACTTTCTTTCGAGAGGTTCATTCTACTAGAATATTTTATTCAGCTTTTTGTTTGGGTTAGTTAGTGGAAACGTAGCTTCACAGGAAACGCCAGTGGATTCCAAGTCTGCAAAAATCTACTACATACAACTAGGCCCTACCCTTTTTTAATTTTATTTCAAATTTGCGTCAAGGACTCTAGGTACATGAGAACCTTCTATTGCCTCAATTACCGTCCTTTACCGTTTAATTAACTAATACTCATTACCTTCTTTATCGTGTCTGATATTGTCTTGAATATGGAATACCTAACTATTAGGACCGTAATTAGTGAACTTAACCTTTTTGTACTGCGTACATTTATCTTAATGCGATACTCTTTCTCTAAGCCACATAATTACTTACCGTACTCGTGTTTTCAACTTACCGTTAAACGACTGTAGGTCGTCTATTTTCGTATATCTGACCTATTACCGTTCCTTATCGTTTTGTTTAATGAACTTACCGGTAACCGACTGTAGGTCGCCTGCTATCCTATATTAGACCTATACTGTTACTTACCGTTTTTGCGTATTGGACTTACGGCTAAACAGCTTTAGGTCATCTATTATCGTGTATCATATCTATTCCTGTTTCTTATTATATTTGCTTAAGAGATACTTAATTTCTTCTTTATCATATCTGATATTATTTTGAATTATTCTTATATAGCGTCTATCTACTCGAACGATATGCGTTTACTGTGATTGGCTGTAAGCCTTAAGGCAGTAGATTGTTTTACTGAATCGCAGTTTGCAAATTTAATTTGTCGCCTTAATACAGGTCCCGAAATGAGCTCATTTCGATTTCCCCTGTAGATATTTACCGGCTATATACATATTACAGGTTAATTCAGTGATTTGGTATATCTTTATTAACTACTTATTGGTCTAATAATATAATCGCTGCCATGGAATTAACTTATATTAGTTTTGTTTAGTAAATACTGTTTATTTTTGGTACTTTGTGAATAACTGCGTTTAGTCAGAACCTCAAGGATTCAAGGTTTAGTTAGAACTATTGCCAAACAGAAATTAGACAATCTTAATGTTATAGAACATATATTAAAATTTAGTAACTTATTTTGATTTGATTTAATTGTCTGATAATCTGGACGATATAGATTTTAGAGAATCTCTACATTATGGGCGATACCATAAACTCAACTTAATCTGAGATAAAACTAATTGTCTTTAGAGTGTTTATGAAAGCATTTGAGATTTGAATAAATAGTTTATTTGAAATACCTATAGATATTTTGGTATATTAGTGTCAAAAGCACTTTTAATTAATACCTTTTATTTCTAAATTTCGCAATATTCTTACCTAGGGTATGTTTCTAAATTTTATTGCCCTGATTTAAATGTTCAAAAATCATTGATATATTCCTAGTTGAAAAATATAGTGGCGCCTAACTGTCAACTCAAAGACCGACGCCTTTAATTATTGTTGAACCCGCTGAGTAAACCTGGAATATGGACCCTTTCGTGTTACATGTTAACTGTGCTTATTAGATGGTCGTGGGAAAAATACTATAATGACTTCCATTAATAAGACTTTGCCAAAGCTGTAATGGAAATATTACTTATACAATATAATTTCAATAATAAACCTGTAATTGCTCGATTTTCTTTTCAGGAATTCCATGAAAGACCGAAGAACAATTGGAGCAGTTACTTATAACTTAGAGAGAAAAAATTTCACGCAAATATTAAACGATAATGTGATAAGTACGCCAGACGTGTGGAGGAGTGTTAAGGAAATAACTAGTGGGATTCAGACGCAACCCGTAAGCTAATTTTTCAATTCGGTTATATAATGTTGCTTGGAAATTTGTTTGTATTATGCACGGTTGGTGAAATTAAATAATATGGAACCCATTTTAATCATGAATACTTTATTAGTGCACAGAAGAAAATTAAAAAGTTTTCTTTTAAGTCAGCGTTGAGCACTAGAGTGTCATTCAACCGAAACGGTAATTTTGGCAACGTTTCAAAAATCAGCTGATCATAGGCAGATTAAGTAGATCATCTGAATGTATAAAAAATTTGACGGAGAACTACTTCCAGAATAAATGCTTCCGATTTCCGAAGTTTTTGTGTGGTCGGTTTTTAATCTGCTTTGTCCGAGTAATATTAAATGGAACTAAAAAACCCTTAACTTTAGAATAATTTTTTTTTAGACCTATTCTTCAAAAATTACTTATTCTATTGCATTTTTTGCTGCCTTTGTATTATCTCCAATATTTTTTTCAACTGTCTTATTCACAACATTTTCCTAATTTCTTTCTCCGCAAATATGATTAACCGTTCGATTAAGGAAAAACTATTGATGATATTCTAATTATGGTTATTCTAGTGTTCGTATATTCATATAAAAATACTGATTTGCCTAGTTTGTTTTTATGTAGTCAGTACCTAATAAATATTCCTAGTTGTGGTATAGCAGCTCGATCATAGCATTGTTTATGTGTAGTCTCTATGCACGGAATAATTTGGTGAAGAATATATTAGCTATTTAGTGACCCAAAAAAAGCAATTTAATCTGAAGCAATAATATTCTATATTTATAGTGTTAATATTTGCATAATTTCTCGTGTAAGTTATTATTTCAGAACTTACGTCGTCGAGATCTCATTCTTTAAGTATTTGTATCAATTGAATTGATAATTGAATAATCGAGAACACATTTTCTTTATTTAATCTTTTAACTGTATTGTTGTGTATTAAACGATGTCATTGTAAACAATCTTCTTAATAACATTTGCTAGTGTTATTGGGTTAACGATAGGGGAGACCGGGGCAAATCGCCGCACTTTTATGTGTTTAATTTGTATGCTTTAACATGTTTGCCCTAAGCAAATATATGCAGATCTAATCTTCTAACGTTTTACGGGCATTCCTGTTGCTTGCTTTAATTTCTGTTAGCAGCCTTAAATATTGAAAAAAATGTAATGCCATGCAAGGTGCAGTAAAGCATCTAAGATAGGTGTCCCCCAGACAATCACCTCCCGGATATGTACCCCCGGACAACCACACCTCGTCCCGTACCAAATACTCCCCGTACCAAATACCTTCCGCACCAAATTATTTTGTCTGTCAAAATATGTAGCTATCAAAAACTCCTCCCTGACATTAATCTCCCGTACAGAAAGAAATTCTGTTAATTATTGTAAAAAACAGTTTTCGTCTTCATCTTCCCTACTAGAGCTACTATTAGTTTCTTTCATTATTGTAAGCGTACTTTTATTCTTCGGTAGACGGTTATTTCTCTTATCTTCAGCATCTTCAAACGCCTTTCTTGCGTTGGAACCTTCTTATTCTGCTCTTCCCTAAGAGCCTGTTTGATGGGAGTGTCTGTCAATATTGTTGTAAATTTTTATTGGAGCATTAGTTTCAGAGGGGTGACTTGCTTTTCAGGAGTGACTTCTCCCAAGTCTCGAGGTGAAGCTTTTTGAGCAACGTTCTTCTAGACTATCGCGCGTAGTTCCTAGTTTAGGTTCAATTTCGATACATTTTTGATAATTTCCTGAAGTTTCCTTTGGTCAATCTCTTGAGGGTAACTGATTATCCTGACCATGATCTAAACTTTATCTTCTGAACTCCTAATTTTCGTTTGATTACCCTTTTTATATGGGTGATCTGTCGAAAAGATGGCAGATATTCTCCTTCTGGGCATATACCCTTATTAAAAAACTAAATTATTGTTACTTAAATTTCTGCCGTAATCTTTTAGGGGTAATTGCTAGAGGTAATGAAGTTACAACGATATTTAGAATGCCATAAATAGACATGATTGTGCCAGGGTAATCCAAGAATCGCCGCAGTTAATAATTTTTTTCTAGTAGTTATAAGCAGATCTATCCAGGGGCTGCAATTTATGGGAACAGTGCTGAGGGAAGAAAAACACTGCTTGGCCTTTTTCTTTCAGGTGGTCTAAAGTCTAAAGTCTGGACAGAACTGGTTTTTGTGGAGAACATTTAGGGTTTTTAGTAAAATGGCTGAACCAATCTAAAAATGACTTGATGTCATCCATCCACCTCCACAGCTTCCTGACGGAGACTACAACAGCCAAATTCACTAACGTCCCTATCTTTATTTTGAAGCAATTCTTCCGATTTGCTTAAAACATATAATCCCTCTTGGCTATAAGGTTCCCTGGTCTCTGAACTGGTGTGATTCCAGTCTCGTCCATATTGAATAAATCTTCTGGTATACTTTTCAAACGATTTAAGACAACGTTTACGTTCTTCGACATTTGTCTTATTGAAGTTTGTAGCTCATGCCCAACTTGTCGCTTCTGGAGCTGGGATGGATAGTTCCCTGTGTCGCTTCATAAACTAAACTTCACTGGATTTTTTTTGCGCCCCATTGTGGAAGATATTTAATTTTTAGTGCCACGGCATATTCATAAGTGAAAGCTTCTACTTCTGTGGGTGCCAAACTATAGAATATGTCTGCAGCTTTAAGAAGGTAGTTCTCAAAAAGAGTTTCTTGTAATACCGAAAGTGTGATTAGATAAAAAAAAACACCTTTTACCTATCGTTAGAATATCAGACATATATTGTTGCTCGACAGGTCCATTTAGAACATCTTGGCTCATTCTTACAAAAAACGTTTTAGAGTTCTTTCCGAAATACCAAAATCCTTTGACGCATAAAGTTCTAATTTGGGAAAAGTCTTATTGAGAGAAATTTTGATATGGGCCATAATCAGGTAGCTCATAAAACTTATTAATATTAATAGACTCAAAACTGCGGCGAGACTGAAGTGTTAATATAGAATGAATTCTAAGTCTCTTCTCTGTCTCATATATCTGTCACACAGAAATATGATAATGGCTACCTGCCATTTTCCTGTATTTACCAAATCTATCTTCAAGAGGGTCTGTTTAAAATTTCCAATCTTTTATAGATTAAATGTAGAAATTTTGACAGTAAACTCCCCAAAATTATCAAAATATATGTTTTTTCCTCGCTTCTCAAACTCAATTTTGCTTATTTCAAGGGCTTTGGATAAATGTAACTCATCAACATTTTTGAGCTTTTCATCTTTACTTGACCGTATTTTGAGATTTTTTGATAAATAATTAGGGCAACTTAAAAAATAGATGGTATACAGTCTTCTTTTAGCCGTGCTATGAGTAAATCAATTGTAAAAAACTTACCAGTTTTGGTACTTTTTATTATACTATCGTCAGGAAAATAAGCTTCACATACTTTCGTGTTATTTCTGGGGGTTTGGCTTTTAGCCATTTTTGTTGTAAACTTACGTCCTTTGGAAAACCGAAAATACGGATTAAAACGTATAAAATGTATTGTTCCAATACCCACTCAAGGTAGTTGGCTGTACACAAACGGCGAAAGCAACAGGTCTTTAAGTTCGAAATACAGTTTTCCGTATTAAAAAATATGCCTAACAATATAAATTGTATACCTAAATATACATCGAAATATTAGATACATGTTTCACGCACTTCAATGCACATAAATAGTTCTGATTTCAGCAAAATGCAAGGAAATAACACTAATTACCGATTACAGCAGCCATTAAGTATCGAAAAATTCGAAAACTAATGGTTTATTTTGTTTGCGCTGTTGCGGGCTCTATAAGTACAGTAGACTCTCGATAATTGGCTGGTGTAGGGACCACCGGGACTGCCAATTGTTGAGATCGGTAAATCAGTAAGTTAAGTTAAGTATATCTAAAGGCAAGGTGTGTGTCTATATTTGATTTAATTTATTTAATTTTATCTTATTTTATTTATTCACGGGTCAAAACCCATTTTAACAATACTGCAATAATGCTAATGCGTAACACAGGCTTATAAAATTAAAACTAGAAAGAAAGTATAAGACTATGAGATAACAAGTAGTAACTTGCTATATGGCCAGCAATTTGTTTTATAGTAATAAATGCCAATACATGAACAAACAACACGGTTTCCAAAAATAAATACCAACCCTATAATTTATTCATTCATTCATTCACGGGTCGAAACCCATTATAACAATAAACTTACAATAATACAATACGTAACTCAGACTTATAAAATTAAAAAGAAGGTATAAAACTATGAGAACTAGCTGACAATAAAATAACAAATGACCAGGGGTACACCAAACACAGTTCCCAATGAAATAAATGTCAACATCCAACCCTATAATATTGAAAATTTTAGTTTAGCATAACATTTTTGAGAAAACGAGAAAAAGTCTAAATCATTATAGGAGTTAGCCAACCTAATGGATCGTGACAGAAATGAGTTCAACCCGTAATTGGTACGGTTAAAATTTCGGTAAAAGATGTCATTAGAACGCGTGGTCCTGGGAGGGGCATTCTTGCTAAAAGATGTGGGCTCTGGCTAAGATTGTTCAAAATTTTATAAAGCAACTTCAGATCCCGATGCTTGCGAGTTGATTCGAGAGACAGCATGCCCAAATATGATTGAAGTTCCGCATAAGTGCTATACACACGAAAAGCTCTAAATGAGACCTGTTGCCGAAACCTGTGCTGAACACTCTCAAGGCTCTTAATATGTACTGCATAAGAAGGGACACCAGCCGCATTTTCCAAATGGGAGAGGACCAATGAACAGTAAAGATACCTGAGAGATAATGGGTTATGGAAATCTTGCGTTGAGCGCAACACAAATCCCAACATTCTTAGAGCTTTTGATTTTATTTCCCGAATATGAGGAATAAAGAAAAGGGAAGCATCCAATAAAATATCAAGGTCTTGATTTAATGCAATATCCCGAAAAATTAAAGGACTACGAGATCTAGAAAAAGTAATCAGGTGCCACTTGGCAGTGTTTAGCTTCATTCCATTGAGAACACACCAGTTGGCTAGTCTGTTCAAGTCTGACAGCAAAAGAACATAGTTTTCCAGAAACCCAACCCTGGAAAATAGCTTCATATCATGTGCGAACAATAAAAAGTTAGAGGATGGAAAACAAGTACGGATGTCGTTCACGAACAAGTTAAAAAGCAGAGAGCTAATGTGAGACCCCTGGAGTACATCAGATGTCGCTCTGATAGACTTTGACCTGAAGCCACGAACCCTCACAATTTGCCCCCGACCCTGCAAATAACTCTGAAATCAATCAAGCAATTCCTGCTGTCTTAAGCTTGGACAATAAAAGCTCATAGTTAACCCTGTCGAAGGCCTGGGAAAATCCGTGTGGATAGAATGAACTTTGCCGCCACACTTCAAGGTCTCCAACAGATAATCATCATGTGAGATCAAGTTAAGTTCGGTTGATTTTTTACGCACAAAGCCAAACTGCTCATCAATAATCAAGCCAGATATTAAGTTTAGTTGTTTTCAAAGAGCTTAGGGGTTACATTTAAAATGCTCTTCACATGCCTATAGTTCTTAACATCGCATCGGCCTTATAATCGGAATTATGAATTGGTGTCATAAAACTAGATTTTCAAACAGAAGGCAGATAACAGTGTTTAGCGATGGATTGAATATGTGAAAAAGGGGTCTTACAAGGACAAAACAACAATAACGAAGTAATGCTGGTGGTGGTGTACCACCAACTTTACTGGCCCAGGACCACAGCTACAATCCAAAGAACTCAGCTTATCATAGACGTCTGAAGTATATGGAAACAAAATCGACAAAACTATTTGCAATAGCAAGACCATTATTGCATTTTAGGTCATCATAAGACATTTCATATGGAATATTAACAGTTTCACGCTTAGCGAATGAATTTGAGTTGGTAATAATGCCATCCTCAGTGCAATCAATATAAATTCTATAGCACTCATAAAAGATTCTGAAGGTCTATTCAAATCAAGAGTTGCCCTATATCAAAAGTCTTGGGAATGACATTTCCATCTTGAAATCATCAACAAAGTTATCGCTATTTGCCAACGACTTAAAGTATTTGATGATTATAAAATGCATAGATCTAATTATGGATTATGTTTACATAATTCAAGGTTCATGCCATAAACAGTCATACTAAAGGATTATCCATTTTAACATTCATTTTTATATCATCAAATCCAAGTTCTATTTAAATCAATATGAAAATTTTGGAAATACCCGTCTGTAACTTTTTTACCATGAAATCATCAATACAATTACCGTTGTCTTACGAGTTAAAATATTTGATAGCGCTTATAACATGAATGTTTTTGAGGAATCTAATTATTATTATGCCCCATTCAAGCTTCATCTTAAAGATAAATTTATTTTAACCTGTTTTATCATGTTGTCATGATAAGGATATCGGATAATCTCCATATTATGGTAGATATATAGCATAAGTATCTGTCAAACTCTTTTCATAAATTCATGTATTTTGTTGCAATATTCAGATAAATTAATAACGCTTTACTCGAAGGAGGAAGAAGGTATGAACTCCAGTCGGTTGAGGTACTACTAACGTAATCCTCGTGTTAGTTGAATATCCGTTTGCAATAATAAAAACAATAAAACCAATAATATAGATATTTACCAGATCACAGGGACGCGATCGGACAGAATGCGAAAAATTAGTGAAGAATTAGTGAAAATATGAGTAGAAACTCAAGAGCAGTAATATTTAATTCCGAATTTTGTACGAGCTATAAATAAACGTTCAGTTAATATAGGATATTTTCAGAGGTTTTCACCAGGTCTCGGTTATCGCTGATATCATCCGGGATATAGACCAAAGCACTGACATTCGGTCATTCTCTAATTAAGCTATATCATTTTAAGGCTTCGGTTAGTTTAGCAACAAATTTAGAGTTGTCTTCCAGGTTTCGGGTTCTGATGACATATTCAGGGATTTAGACCAAAGCTCTGATGTCATCTGTTGAGATTCGTTCACTACTGCTACATCATTTTCAAAAGTAGAATTCAATAAAAATTTGTTCATATAATGTTATTTTATCATAATAAATATTTTTATCACTTTATTTATTTTATTTATGCATTTCTGAAAATAGCTAAATATTACTTATTAGATATTGCTCAGACTCAGATTATTTCAAAATTATGAAGAGCATACTGCCTACGAGAACTAATAGATATTTGGAAAATCTAGTGTGATTGAAAGATTTAGATTATTTGGAGAATAATAACCTCTTATCTTCTAGCTTTAAAAAAACTTAGTAAAGAATTAAACTAAAACAACCTTGATATATATCACATCTTTGTTTTACTGTTCCTTCTAATTTTGAATTGGCCCAGATGTTGTCCTTAGGAAAGTTTACTAATCTAATTTTTGTGATAAAATGTGATTTTCGTAAATGTTCGGTGTTTAGTTTTAGGGGTATTATTGATTTTATATCTTCTTTTTCAAGTATGCATAAGAGTAGTATAAGAATTATAACTGATTTTAAAATTAACTTTAGGTATCGCTATTCCGTCCATTCAATGTCACGTCTCCTAGCTTTTTATATTTATTCTAATAGAGTGATGTCAGAAAATGTTGTAATGAGAGGTATGCATACTCAAACTGACAAGAGTTGGCAATTTGATAATTCCAATTCTAATGCTTGTTCAAATGACAGTCCTTTTTTAAGTCAGAGCAGTCCTAGCTCAATCAACCTTAAATAATTTTAATTGTCAATCCCTTGTTTTGAATTGCCAGTCTATTAGAAATAAAACTGGTGAACTTGAAGCTTATTTGGAAAGCATAGATTATCCTGAGATAATTTTCCTTACCGAGCATTGGCTTAGGGCTGATGAGCCAATTTTTATTTCAAACTATTCCCTAGTATTCATATTCTGTAGGTTAAATTGTAACAATGGAGGTACTATGATAAGGTGTAGACAGGATTTTCAAGGTTTGTCTGATTTTAGAAATGTTGCTAAGTATAGTTTTATTTGTGAGGAACTAGATTTTGAAATTTGTATGGCTCATTCGACAAAGTTAAAGTTGTTTTTATTGTGTGCCTATCGATCACCTAATGCCGATGTTAACGTATTTATTTCTAAACTCGAAACTATATTATCAAGTCTTCCTCCTCATGCTTCAGTGATACTGGCGGGTGATTTTAATATAAATTTTCTTGACAAGAACTCGAACTCTTGTAAATCTCTAGGTCATTTGTTACATTCATTAGGTATTACGAGAAGTAAATTTTCCAGGTTTAGGTAGCTTTTAGACACGTATGATTGGGGTAGCTGTGGTGATGGATCTGTTTCACTCAGTTCTTTTCATTGTCAGCTGCAGCAAATATGCGAGAGTATTTTTCCACTTGTAAATATAAAACCTAGGAAAAAAAGTAAGCCTTGGTTAACTAAAGGGCTTAAAGTATCAGCCGGAAATATGAGGTGCCTACATTCTATGAAGGCTTTTTATATTCACAATGAATTTTTTCTATCCTACTTTTACAGATACCGCAGCATTTATCGAAGTACTATTAAACTTGCCAAACAAATGTTTTATAATAACCGCATAAATTTAGCTTCTAGTAAGCCGAAAGAAATATGGAGAATCGTAAATAACTTCAGAGGCACTGGTTCTTCACATTCATTGCAATCATGTTTAAAAGCCAATGATTTAAATGCCTATTACTGCTCGATTAGCGACAAACTTGCTAACAATCTTACAAAAGTTCCAGTGGATCCACTTCATTGGCTTAATGGAAGGACCATTGCTGGGAGCTTTTACTTTCGTCCTGTTACTCCAGAGGAACTTATGAGTGTTGTTCAATCGATAAAAAATAAGAATTCATCTGGTTGGGATGACATTTCTGTAAAGGTGTTTTTAAATTTACCTCATTCTGTTTTTGCCACCCTGGCTGAGGCCATTAACAACTCCTTTGAGGAAGGAAGTTTCCCAGCGACATTAAAAAGAGCCTTATTCCTCTCTTCAAGGGAGGAGACAGGGAAGTCCCATTTCACTATAGGCCTACTTCTCTTCTGCCAACACTTACAAAGATAGTTGAAAAACTTATGAAAGATAGAATGCTACAGTTTCTTAAGGGCAATAATATTCTTTGTGCTTCGCAATTCGGCTTTCTGGAATCTAAAAATACTAGTGACGCTATTTTTCGAGTGCTTGAAGAGCTGTATCTTAGCCTTAATGAGGGGGATTGTGCTTCTGCGGTGTTTTGTGATATTTCTAGAGCCTTCGATTGTATCGATCATGGTATTTTACTTGGAAAGTTGGATGTGTATGGCTTTAGAGGGAAATCTCTCCAGTGGTTCCAATCTTATCTTGAGGAAAGATCTCAGGCCGTTTATTTTCAAAACACCAAATCTAACTTGATGAACATTAAGTCCGGTGTTCCACAAGGTTCTGTGTTAGGCCCTCTATTATTTTTGCTTTATGTCAATGACTTGCCTGGTGTACTGAGATACGGTTCTTGTACAGCATTTGCCGATGATACAACGGTCTTGTGGCATCATAAGGATCCTGTCACTTTGAAGCAAATGATAGATGATGACCTTGGGAGTGTTAAACTTTGGTGTGATGCTAGTGCCTTGACATTTAATATTGCAAAGACAAATATTCTAAATTTTAGAGGAAATATTGAGAACATTGCTATAGGAAACACTAAAATTGAACCCTTGGATGAGTGTAAATTTTTGGGAGTTTGTATTGACAGCAGGTTGAAGTTTGAGTCTCACATAAGTAATCTCTGCTCTAAGGTTTCTTCGGGTTGTTATGCTGTGAGAACTGTGAGAATTGAGATTGGTGCTATGGTTGCAAGAAGTGTATATTTTGCATTGGTTGAATCGCACCTAAGGTATGGGATTTGCTTCTGGGGCTCATGTTCAACAACGCTCTTTAATTCGCTTTTTGTGCTACAGAAAAGAGCAGTGCGTTGTATCTATAACCTGGCTACTAGAGACTCCTGTCACCCATATTTTGTCATTTTGACACTAGCGTGTATTTTCATCATGAAAACGGTCTGCCTTATGTATAGGAAACATAGTACCACCATCTTTGCACCAAATACTAAGTTCTCACCAACTCAGTTTACCAATCCCTCATTCAGCTTTGACTAAAAGGTCTGTCATTTACAATAGTGGAAAACTTTTTAATCATTTGCCACTCAGGATCAGGCACCTTCAAAATTACAAAAGGTTTAAAGCTGGTGTTAAAAAGTTACTTGTGTCCCATGCATTTTATCAGGTTGATGATTACCTGAATTGTTCATTTTAGCATTTATTTTTATTTTTAGCCATACATAATTTTATTAAGCATTTAAAGTTATAGATTTTGGCAATTTTAATATGTTTCAATGCCTACTTAAACCAATGTATTTTGACCTCCTACATGTTAGTAAGTTCAAATTTTGTCTTTTGTCTATATGTATATAAAATTTTTGGCTCTATTGTATCGTTATATTTAGATCCGCTTTGTCAATAACTATATGGTTAGTTTGGGTTAGTGACTTTGACTATCTGGATATCAGTCAGAATCTAGCCAAGAAGAAGAATTACACCATCATCTGCTTTTTGTTAATTACGTATTTATATTGTCAACTAACATAAAATCATATAAAGCATATTTTGACTTTGACTTTGACTATCTGGATATCAGTCAGAATCTAGCCAAGAAGAAGAATTACACCATCATCTGCTTTTTGTTAATTACGTATTTATATTGTCAACTAACATAAAATCATACAGTGGAAAGTTTGAACTTAACCTTGAATCGCAATTATAAATTGTTGTTAATTAAAGTATAAACTGTTATGATTAACCTTGTTGACAATTCAAAACAATACTCGAATTAGAGGTCAAAGTTTGGTATAAAAAGCTGTGCAGCAGCCCATACCGGCAGACTTTGATCCCCAGTATGAACTACCGAAAGGGAAAAGCCCCTCTGGCAGATCAAAGCTCTCACTTTAAAAAAGACCTATCAGTGCGAACTACCGAAAGGGAAAAGCCACTCTGATCCGGCACGTTTAAAAAAGACCTATCAGTGCGAACTACCGAAAGGGAAAAGCCACTCTGATCAGGCACGTTTAAAAAAGACCTATCAGTGCGAACTACCGAAAGGGAAAAGCCCCTCTGATCAGGCACGCCTTAAAAGTGAATCAGTGAAAATTAATAACGCCATAAGGCAAAGTTCTGTTTAAATTAACTACAAATAAAAAGTAAACTAAGTCCTTCTTCATTCTCTCCATCACTGCCTTGTTGGTCACTCTGTCCACCCATGATATTCTCAGCATTCTCGGCCCCATTTCGAAGGCTTAGAGTCTTCTTTGTGCTGCCTCGGTTAATGTCCATGACTCCATCCCATGGAAAAGATTCGATAAAATATAGCATCGGAGGAGTCTGATTTTGATGTCGATGTTGAGGTTGTGACTTTTAAACAGTTTAGCCATTTGGTTGAAAGCGGCCCTTGCTTTCTCTATTCTACACCTGATCTCCTGTGAGTGGTCCCAATTATCATTGATCATGGTTCCCACATAGATGACCTGTGTTACTCTGTCTATTGGTGTGTTGTTGATCGTTAAGCCGTATCTTCCACCAGTTTCTCTACTGATTACCATGAATTTGATTTTACTAATGTTAATTTCTAAGCCATAGTTACTGCTGACGTCTTTTATTTTGTTCATTAGTTTTTGTAAGCTGTTCATTCGTTCTCCATTCAGCAAAATTCCTATGTCGGTATTCTCAAGGGCCTCTTTAAAGATTTCCTCCGAGTAGCGATTAAATATGAGTGGTGACAGGATACAGCCCTGCCTAACTCCTCGAAGAATGTTTACTGTGTTGGTTGCCTCTTCCATATTAATTTTAATAATAGCTGATTGATTCCAGTAAAGATTTCGGATGATCCTTAGATCTTTATCATCCATCCCCGTATTCATCAAGACGTCTATCATCTTTTCCTGTTTTATTCTATCGAACGCCTTCTAGTAGTCTATATAACATGCAAAAATATCACAGTTCATATCCCTACAGCGCTGGAACAATAATACTTGTAGACAGAAAAGTGCATCTCTTGTACCCATGCCCTTCATAAATCCAAATTGTGTATGTGACACTCTTTCCTCGCAGATCCTATAGATTCTTCGATGAATGATTTTGAGAAACAGCTTTAGCATGTGACTCATAAGACTAATTGTTCTGTAGTCACCACATGCTTTGGCTCCCTGTTTCTATGGTAACATTATAAATTCAGAGATAAGGCATTCTTTTGGAATGTTCCCAATATTGTAGATGTTATTAAAAATGCCAGTCAGAAATGTGATGGACTCATCGTCAAGAAGCCTGAGGGATTCCGAATGTACTCCATCCGGCCCTGGAGCCTTTCCTTCCCTTAGAGTATTAATGGCAGCTCTAATTTCCTCTCTCATGACATCAGGTCAGGACTCAGCCTGAATGGGGGGTGGGTCTCCTCTCTCATCAAAAAACAACTGTTCTATATACTTCTTCCTAATTTCTTTAATATCTTCTCTATCCGCAATCAACTCTCCTGCATCATTTACAAGTTTTCCCACATTTTTCATTTTAAACTTTCCTGTAACTTCTCTCACCTTCCTATGTACATACATTGAACTCATCGAATCTGCTTTGCAAAACTTCTATTTCTTGGCATTTCTCATCCAATTCTTTTTGTTTGCCCTCTCGAATTTATTTTCCTCTGTATGTCCCTTTGTATGCTTTTGTATGTTGAGGAATTGTTCTTTTGTTTTCTCCGTTCTTCCATGAGTAAGAAAATTTCTTCTGTCATCCATGATTTATGTTTCACTCCATCATTCTTCAGGTACCTATCTTTGACATTAGTTGTTGTTTCAGCAAGTATCATTATTTGTTCTTCTGTGTTATCAGTGTCCTCCGCAATCAGTCTGCATTTGTCGTTGATGTCCTTCTTTACTTGGTTCCTTACTGTGTCGTTCTTAAGTTTCCTAAGATTATATTTTGGTTGTTTTGTTTTATGTATAGTCTTAAATTTTGTCCTATATTCTCCGACAAGCGGATTGTGGTCCGACTATATGTCTGCACCCGGGTATGGTTTCACGCTTGTGAAACTGCTTCTATATCTTCGATTTATTAAGATATAATCTATCTGGTTTCGGATGATATGGTCTTTTCCGTCGTCTCTGGGAGAAGTCCAGGTGTACTTACTTACTCCTCAAGCAGGGTATTTCCTCGTTCGTTCCTCCGGTCATGGCTTTCCTTTCTTCTAATCTCGCTCAATCCTACAACGTCCCAGTATATTTGCTTAAGTTTCTCTTTTAACTCCAGAAATCTTTGCTCTATAGTCAAAAGCGATCTTATCGTGCGGGTTCAAACGTCACAATTTTCAGTAAAAACTTAATTCGTGGCAGATTTTGCGTGTAAAATATGTCAAAAGAATGACATTTAATGAAAAATGTGACCTTTGGATCCGCACGATAAGGCCGCTTTTGACTATAACGACAATGTCTCGTATTCATTGCAGCAATTTGCAGTCATCGTTTTTGACAGCCTGGTCGAATCTGATGTTTTCCGTCCGATGAACTGCCGGGGACTGAAGACCGCAAGTTCCTTGTAGCAGTCATATCTTCATAAAAGGTTTTTAGCATTACTGGCCATTGTGGGTTGATAGATAGCCTTATTCTAGGGGACTTCAATTTCTTAGCCTCGGTAATACAGTCATGCTGTTGCGACTCGATTGTTAAAGCCTCGTCTGAAAAAAAATCGCGCACCACGTGCAGGTGAGGTTGACATTTGAGTAGGAGAGGCTTTTTGAGATGCATCACTACCCCATTACACTATTCAAACTACTATATCCTGATATCTACGCCCCAATACTTTTATAACATTAATATGTTGCATTCTCAATATAAAATATTTATTTTCACTCCAATCTCTTACTGGAATCATTCCTATAAAATTGGACTCATTCAAATATTCCTTTTAATTTTGTATTATTTAATTTTATACATTCGGATTGCTGCAAGAAAAAAACAGGGGCCTTGCCCTATCTAAACGTTTATCCTTAGAGCCTATATAGAAATAAAAAAGATCTGAGATCACCTGAGAATCCTAGCAATCAGAATAAATTTAGTTTAGAGCAAAATGTTGACCCCTAATTCCCCTAATTTGTACCCTAGGCCGGAACTGCCTTGACTGTGTACTATTTCTTAGAATATTGCTATATAATCGAAAGTTTCATGTTAAATCGAATAAAGCTTATTTGGTTAACAAGAAACGGTATATTTTACTCTATTTATATATATTTAAAGAAAAATAAACACAGTTAAAATGGAGATAACTATTCTACTCCGAAGCACTTTTTCTTTTTGTCTAAGATATAGGTATTTGCATAGTTATTCTGTGGTTTTATGCTAATAATACACGTCACTATAAAATCCGTCAACCTACTAAAATTTCGTAAGACCAAATTTCAACCAGTCCCTAGTATAATAATATATTCCAATTCTAGGATAGATTATTTTTAATTAAAATGTTTAAAGTTGTCCCACATTTTTATTTCGCTCATACATTTTATTCATAAAATTAATAAGAATTTTGCTCTTGTTAGAGGGAAGGCAAGAAGGGCAGTATTGAGCTAACATTACAATATGCAGTTAGTGAAGATGGAAGAAACGATGTAGTTGAAGTCACTGTAACCAAATTTAGATGTAGTCTTCAGACAATGCAAGAGCATGAGAAAATTGGAGGTAAGAACTTATGACCTACATACATTTGAATTTTATATTATAATATTTCTTAATTTTGATGCTATAATAAGTTTGATATACTTATTTTGATTAGTTTAGTTTAAAGTGGCAGTTTAAATTGTATTGTGAGGTAACTATGCATTTTTATTGGTAACCGGTACGTTATTGTGAAATAATCATTTAAAATTAATGAATAAGACGTCAAAAGTCAAAATGGTGTATTCAGAAAACGAAAAATTTGAAATAGTGTTTTCATTTATTTAAAATGATAATAATAAATATGCGGATGGAAGATGTAAACGCGCGGATACCTTGTCTTTAAAAAAACTATTTAAAGAATGTACGACCTGTTTGTTTTTTTATGACAGTGGCACACACACTAAAGGGAGAATGTTGATTGACACGGTTCTTGAATAGTTGTCGGTTACAATTAGGGGGAAACAGATGTCCTGGGAGTGAATTCCACAGTGATGCAGTGCCAGAAAAAGGAGTTCTTGTAAAACTATATTCTAGGTGTTTCCAGTTGTACTACGAACGGGTGCGCTCTTGTCGTATATCGCGACTGTTTGGCAGGCGTTGCTGGGGGCGGGATGATGCGGGCCAAATCCTGGGAACCTCTGCCCTGAAAATATCTGTAAAACAGGGATATCTCGGATACATGTTTGCGGTGTTCCAGACTATCCAGATCCCGGATCAACTCCGAATCGTCGATGAGACGCACAGCTCTCTTCTGAATGGAATCTAGCAGCTTTAGGGTGTGCTTAGGTGCAGCACTCCAAATGCGTGAGGAATATCCTAAGCGCGGTCTTAGCTGCGCTTTGTAGAGCAAGAGCAGCTGCTGCGGTGTATACATATTTTTGGTGCGAAATAGCGCACCAAGCATCTGTGAGGCTGATTTTGCGATGGTAGCAACGTGGTAATGCCAGGACATATTGCTGTTGACCGAGACATCCAGTAATCCGATTGACGAGGAAGAAGGAATGGTCGATCCTGCAATAACATTATCAGGGCCCGCCGTATTGGCTTTCTTGGTAAACGCGGCTGCTTGTGTTTTTTTCTGCATTAAACTAGACCAAATTCCTGTCGCCCCAGGTTCAAACCTTCTCCAGATCTTGATTGATTGTTGTAATTTACTCCTGTCTGCCGTGACAAGTCTCAGTCGCTGGTAAAGATTTTTCTAGGTGTTTCTGATCTAAATTGTGGGACAAGCGTACTGTCATCTGCAAAGCTCTAAACAGGATTGTTGGTTTCGGTCAGCAGGTCATTAATATAGATGAGGAATAGAGTTGGTGGAAGTATTGCGCCCTGAGGCACTCCCGCATTAACGGTGAATGTGTTTGCGATATGTCCATCAACTGCAACGTGCAGAGATCGATTCTTAAGGAAAGTGACAAGCCAGCTGCAGAGAGACCCTGGCAGTTCGAAGGACGGCAGTTCGTTGAGCAATCCGTCATGCTCAACTCTGTCAAATGCCTTCAAAATATCCAACGCAATCGCTCGAGATTCTCCGTAATTCTTAATTACCCTACTCCATATATGAGTGACATTGGCCAATATATCTCTTGTCGATCTCTGTTTGGGTAAGCCGTATTGGTTATCGCTAATTATTCTGTTAGTCTCGAGGCACTTAAGTAGATGCCGATTGACTACACGTTCCATAATTTTGGAGATTATTGGAAGCAAGGCAATTGGACGATAGTTTGAGGGCGTGGTTTTCCTGCCTTTTTTGGAACAGGTTGTACTCGAGCGACTTTCCAAGAAGATGGGTAAATCGTTTTTCGAAAAGACAGAGAAAATTGTCAATGTCGCAATGTTTTTGCGAACTAAAATAGGTGTTAGTTCATTAGCGCTGTTCTTAACACCATGGCAGGTATTTCATCCGGTCCTGATGCCATTTGCGTATCCAGCTCTTTGAGGATTTTATGAATATGACGGTGGTGAAACTTAAATTTTGCCATGGTAGTGTTGATATAGGATATGGTGGGAAGATCCTTGCTTTGCGGGGCGTTTAAGGTAGAGTACGATGAAAGCATTTTTGCAAGCTGCTTTTTCCTTAGCTGTAGTCGCCGTGACGGCCGCGTTCGTGGTGGGCGAGATGATTTTGTAAAGTTATTACTTACTGCCTTTGCTACCGACCAGAAATTCCTGGAGCCACTGGGGCATTGCAAAAGTTTATTCCTGGTTCTTTGATTGTGTTTGTCCTTAGTTTCGTCTATCACACGCATGCATTTGTTTCTCGCCTGGGTAAAATAACTGCGACTTCCAGCGGTCTGATTTTGCTGCCAGTACTTGTAGGCTTTTTGCTTCCTACCTACGGCTCTTTCGCATCTTCTGTCGAACCAGGGCTTTCCTTTTGACTCTTAAAAGAAGTAGAAAGAGTATTTTGGCCAATGGGGAAGAAGAACTTAATATCCTCCTTTTTTTATCAAGGTAATAACAATATTTCCTTCAGTCTTAGATAATGAATCATCTAAGACCAAAAAAGATATTATTATTATTATTACCATGATAATAAAGTAGGATATTAAGTTACGGAAGTAATTAAGGTACCTTTTGAAGAATCCCATGAATTCCATTGGAGATATTATTCAAGATTTAGATAAGAGTTTCGGAAAAATTAACAGAGTTTTTAAAAAACGTAAATTCTATGAATTTAAATTTTCTAAAGTGCAATATTTGACTGATGCCAATAAAGCGGAGGGCGTCAGGTTTTGTAGAATTTTTAAAAACCTTTCAAACAGATAATGATTTTTTTTTCAGAATATTATGGAGCGATGATTATTTTTAAGCACATCGAAGTAAATAGAAAAAAATTACACCACTGGGCATTTAAAAATCCCAGAAAGATTTTTATAAATAAAACATTCCGGGCACCGATCAGTTCATATTTGTTGCGGAGAATTAAAGTTCGTGAGCCAATTTTTTATGATGCGAAATGACCGGTAACATTATTATTATATTTAGAAAATGTCATAGATGAGCTAAATATGAGATCTGGCATATAGTTTAGCAACAAGATGACCCCCCCCCTCCAACATCAGCGCACAATACTCTTCCTAGCTATAGGGTATCTAAATGAATGAATGTTGAATAGGGAGAAGAGGAAGAATTTCATAGCCTTCTAAAAGTCTGGATCTGACTATACTGGGGGTTGTTTAAAAAATAGCTTTCATTTTAAGGGTCACGATAATATAGATGAAATTAAAGCCCACATTGGACATGAAATAATTAGTATGAATACCTTACATCCAGAATGGTTAAGAGAGGCAATCGACAATAATAATCAGCAATATAATTATTTTATGTGTTATATGCATATTTTTCTGATTCATGATTTCAACTGCTGCAAATAAGGGCTGTAAACTATATATGTTCGAAAGCAGGAAGAAACACGCTTTAAAAATAATTACAAAATAAAAAAAAATATTCGGTTTATAGCTCTTTTTAATTTAATAGGTATATAAAATAATTTGCTTTTAAAAAGTTTCAGATAAAACTTTAAAACCTTCGTATTTAACATATTTCTTATGCTAAATAAAAAGAGATAATAGAGCAGTTCATTTATGATGGATCGATCTATACGTTCACCAATTTGTCAAGAGTAACAAAACATAATCTTTAAATGGAATTGGCTAACTGATGATAAAAATTTAAAATAATGCACCATCATAATTGTATCATTTATTGACCTTATTATATGGATATACCAGCAATATTTATTTAATTGCCCATTTGTACCATCAACTAATAAATATGATTTGTGCTTATTTCCATTGTTTCTGTCTCATTGGCTATTGTGGCAATATCGAATTAAATAATTTTTGCAATCCGTGTTTTAAACGTTTCATTTAAAAACTGAGTCACATTTTTGGTGTGTTGTGATGCAAAATAGATTGGTTGAAGATGATAAACGTTCTCCATTTCTCTATCGAGAAACTGATATTATATATCACCAGTTAGACCACTTTTGTAAAAATGGGGTTAATTATCCTATCACTAATAACACCACACTAAATGCTTAAAGCTTTCCATCCTGAAGTTCTAATGGCCTTATCAAGATGATGGTTTCTCTCACCTCAATAATTTGTATCATGTCTCTGCCGTGCATAGACAAAATTATGTACTCACAAAATGCGAGTTTTGAAAAAAATTGATTTCAAAGTAAATTGTTTGCCAAACTGTTAAAAATTTACCAAACTATTTGAAGTTCATAATCTAGATTAATTTTTACATAAATAATGTATTTTATACATGACTCACCTATTATATTGCGAATAATTGTGCTTTTTTGGTTAAGTACATTATTTTTCCACCAAAATATTGAAAAAAAATACTTTTTTATTCCATTGTCTTACTAATAATTAAGGCATGGTTAATTGGGTAAAATAATGTACTGTTTTTACATATTTTAATCAAAATATTTCTTCTTATTCTGACTAAAAAATGTTTACGAAAAACTCAAAATTTAAAATTTTCCAAAAATAATTAATATCCTTCATCCAATAAATCTGCGGCATTTTCATTTGTCTGCAAATTTTGACAAAATAATTTCCTGGACGATTTCATAGCAGGCACTAACGCAAATATTTAGAAGATTGAAAAATAGGATAAAATAATAATGGTATACAACATACAACAGTACATTGTTTATCCATAGAGCTATCTTCAAAACTAATAGAGATATAGTTATGGTTTAAAAATGTTCGTATAGAACTTTTGTACATTAAAACTTGCATAATAATACCTCAATTTTCGCAAGATTGCGAGTACATCATTTTGCCTTTGCACGCTTGCTTCATCTGTCCATATTATCCGCACAAAACATGTCATATATGTGCATTTCGTATTCATACACGGGAGTGTGTCGAGATGGGGCCCGCCACTGCGACCCTTGGTCTATTGTGGCTCACATCTGTGGTTTCTACTTGGCCAGAGAGTCGATCCTTTTCATGAAGTCGATTAGCTTTCTTGGGTGGATAGTTTTCAAATCTACAAGTGTAATTTGAAAATTTCCAAACACTCTTTGTCTAGTCCATTGCTGGACAGTGCCATAAAACATGTTCCATTGTTTCTTCGTCCTCCAAGCACGAGCGGCATTCCGTTTCTTCGGAAAGCCTTACCTTGTTCATTTGATTCCTTAGCTGACAATATTAGACGTTTCCCTGACCCTGATCACAGAGCTTCAGAGTTGCGCGCGCATTACATTGTAGATACACCATACCTTTATGGTCCAGCGAATTGCTTTCAGGTGGTCTCGTAGCTCAGTAGTTGGATGCTGTGTTTGCGATAAGGCGGCCCAGGTTCTATTCCCGTCGATCTTTTCTTTTCTTTTTTAAAGTTTTATTTTATTATTATTATTTTTTTAATTTGGGTTAGTTTTGATTAGTATTGTTTGGTGTATCCCGGAACGAGGAAAGCAAGCGGAGGGCTATGCGTGAAACGAAAATGAAATGTAAAAAAATGAGGGCCCTGTGACCCGGCCCGGGCAACGTGTTGTGAGACAATGTCCAGTTTACATGCTAACTACTGCTGTTGGTCAAGTTGAAGAAGTTGTCTAGTTCTCACTCCTGATGGCAGATTCACTGCCATCTTGAACTCTCTTCATTTGTCTACAAATTGAAGTTGTGGCCATCTGGAGAGTGCTTTTCTAGCTGTGTTGTAAGCTATTTTCAGTACTGGTTCTGGTCCTATGAAAGCTGTTGCGGCCGCCTGCTTCACCAGAGCATTAGCTCTTTCGTTGCTTTCATGTCCTGTATATCCAGGTATCCAGATCAGTGTAAGTTTATTCTCTCTACCTAGTTTGGTGAGTTGTTTCTGGCAGTTCCATACTGACTTGGATGAACATTGGCTAGATTCAAGAGCCGCTTGACTGTACGAGAATATTTTGATTTACTCGCCTTTCCAGTTTCTATCGATGAGCCACTCTGCAGCCATATCAATGGCTTGAACTTCAGCCTGAAAAAATTGTTGCATGCTTGCCTACGGAACATTTAAGTTCAACTTACCATTTTTATTCCATGCAGCGGCTCCTGTACCATCATTGATCTTGGAGCCGTCAATGAACGAATTATTCTCTGTTGGTCTCAGATGTTCCGAGTTTTTTGCCCATCCGTTCCTCTCCGGTAAGAGGACATCATAGGCATGGTAATAGCTAGTTTTGGTAGGCATAACATCTGATGATAGATCCAACATACTGTCCCGCTCATTGACGTTTTTCAGTCTATTGGGCACCATGATGATCGCCTGCAGATTGTTGATCACTGCCTGTGTCAAGCGGTTTTGTGCAGTTGATGTGCATATAGCGTTATAAAATACAAGTCGTTTGCGTTCATTATCTTCAGAAAGCTGTTGAACTCTGCAAAATTTATAAGATTTGTATTTGAACTTGTTGAGAGTGCTTTGGATTTTGTAAAACGTAGTGCTTAATGCTTCAGAACCCAGGTTGGCGTACTCTCATTTCTTCTTTCAAAATCTTGAGAATTCATTATTTTCCTGTAAACCGTCACGAAGACGTTTAGGCTTGGAGTTTATGCACCGGCACTACCCGCTCCCCCATAAATTTTGAAGCATTGATTTTTTAAAAGAAGCTTTAGTAACCTTTATAAGCCTGTTAGTAAACCCTTCTCTAACATTATGAAAAGTTTCATGTGAAATTCCTGAACACACGTCGCTAATATGATAACGATCCACATACTATCTTCTAAACATTCGATTTAAGGTAACCCATCAGGAAATAATCGAGATCCGGCGAGCGAGGTGACCAGTCTGATAGACCCCGACGTTTAGTCCGCCTGTGGTATGGTAGGACACCGTTTTGTTGAAATGTTATATTCAAGTGCAAGTCGATTTTGTGCAACAATCTCATGGATAGTACAGGTGATAGTGTCCTGCAACATTTGTGGGTATCTGGGACAATTTAAGAGTTCTTCTAAAAATATCGAACCTATCAAGTGGTTACCTTAAAATGCCCGTCCAAATATTATGCTGAGTATGCTTTTCAGGAAATACATGGATATTTACAACACTCTAATATTCAAAATCATGTGTATTTACAGTTCTATTCAGGTAAAAGATGCCTTTTGCAACCAATGTTTTGTAAATAATAAGGGCATGCAACGATTCTTTCTGCCGCGATATCACAAAGTATAAGTTTGTCGACCTTGGAGCATCTTTCACCAGACCTTGGAACATCTTTCACTATTCCTGTCATGCAACATGAGGATTTGAACATATTTTCTGCACATCGACATTTGGGAAAGCGTTCATGGAAAATAAATAAGGTGCGTTTATTAGCAGAAATAGGTTGTGGTTTTCGCGACAAGTAGATATAGATGATGCCCCACGAGCTTCTGCCTCCGGAAGAGGATTTTCGTGAACTATCCATGAGGCTATAGACGCCTGGCATAACGTCTTTTTTTAGGGTTTGGCACCTCGCACAGCCTAGAGAGCTATCTGTTCTTATGACTTGAAGAACTCATATGTAACGTCATTTCTATAAAAACATATGTTTTACGCTAGTTTTGCTTTTAAATTCATTTTAAATTTAATATTTTTTTAGGTCAGCTTTACATCAAAATTCAAGCATTTGAAAGCAGTGACGTCATCCAGAAGAAGAAGAGCGATAAATTCGATCCGACAATAAGCCTTAAACTTGAGGCGAATTCAGCCACTTTAAGGGCTACCGTGAACAACTACATGTTAAATCAAGTAAAAATTGTGATTAGACTTATGGCCAAAAATCTTTTAGGAAAAAAATCTTTATTAGGTAAAATTGAAATTGACAGGAACGAACCATTTTGGAAAGAAGTAGTCGCGACGCCGGGAGTTCCAGTAACTAAAATGGTTGGTTTTGAGTAGATAGTTTGTAACTTTTGAAAAAGTGAAAATTATTTCTTTTTACGGCCGCTGCGCTGGTCAATATCTGTGATTTTGTTATGCTATATTTTGTAATCGTTGGCTCCTAAAATCTCTACATTTTAGGCCGCCTAAAATATGAAATAAGTGGGAATGAAAATAAACTGCTGGTCGTATATAGTGCATTAAGAACATTTTTAATCAAAATTTTAATATCGATATTATAATTTTTACGACACATATCAAGATGCGCATTTTGATGTTCGTGAATTAAATCTACGGAGCATATAGCCACTTTCCTATGTGTGTGGTAGATAATATATACAGGATGTGAAATAAAACTTATGTATTTTGCAAAACAATTTTTTATTTTTATTTTTTATCACCTAACAAAATAAAAAAATAGTTTACGGCGATTTTTTATATTTTTACTGGTTTTCACGAAACAGGATTTTCTAATGTGAAACTTCTTTAGGTACGCGCTGTACCTAGAGAGTGAGCTGGAGAACGCGTTACGAAAACTCATAACCTGCGTGATACGGCGAGGCCAACGTTACAAAATGTATAATGTGTCGAGGCGATCGAAGGAAATGAGGCCCGTCCACAATTCAAACCAAGTATGGACTAACTATCTTTCATCTTTGTCACTTTGACGTTATCTGTACCGAATTTGCCTATTTTTCTCAGATAAGAATCGATTGTTGATCGAGCTTGGGTTTAATGTATATTAACTTCTACCATTCGTGCCACTGACTTTGAATAAAATGGAAATTTTATTCTATTAATTAACAGAAAACATGTGGTAAATTATTGGGAGGAGCCTCATATCGCTAGTACACGGTGCAGACATGTAGACTTTTCTCCATGTTTCTTTTGTGCAGATGAAGTATCACTTCTAGTGTTTGATCGGCAAGTACGGTTGTATTCATAAAAAAGTGTACAAGAATTAGAATGAGAGGTAAGTTTAGTCATATTTGCGTAAACCCGGCTTGTCAAAATGATTGTTTAGTGAAAGTTTTCACACGTCATAGATTATCAAAATTGCAAAGCACTGACGATATGGCGTCCGTGTAATAATGTTGAAGCTGCATGGTGGTAACGTTTGACAAATTGTGACAGAAGAAAATAAAAATGTTTCTCAGTTGTCGGAAGTTGAAGAGGCTCAAATTGTATCAAGAATCGAAGAAGGATGATCAATCCGTGCTGTAGCGCAGTTGTATAGTAAAAATAAAAAAAAACTATATTGAAAATTAAGTAACGCAGGGAACAAGAAGAATCCCTAAAAAGAAAAATTGATTCAGGTCGTCCCAAAGTTTCCAACCCTGAACAGAATGCTGCCTTTTTAGGATAGGGCATTTAAGAAATAATCCATTTGCAGCTGCGTGGGATGCTGTTATTGATACAACATTTCCTGGCTGTCACCCTACCGCCAGCAGAAGAGTCAAGGAATCTGAACTAAAAATTCGGCCAGCTGCGAAGAAAATGTTTGTTACCGAAGAATGCCGACAATTAAGGGTAATTTTTGTTTAAATTATATATACCGCAATCCTTAATTTTGGAACAGGGTCATTTTTAATGACGAAAAGACGTTCCAGTCGACTTATAACGGCCAAATTCGTGTTTATCGTCCAGACAATACCAGGGCTGAAGAGCGATATACTAATCCCCTCGCTTCTAGACATGGGCGTTTCTGTGTAAATGTATGGGGCTGGATAAGTGTTCATGGACCTGGAGTGTGCTGGCGAATAGAAGGAAGATTTAATGCCGGAAATTATATCCTAACTAGTTGATAAGCCTGCCCCTGCCAGGCAATGTATATAAAATTCTTTGTTATACATTAACAAAGGATCATTTACAGAATCCATAAAATGTGTCGATAAACAATGCTGGTTGAGAAAACTTTTGCTGAACCTTTTAGAAGCATGCCTTGTTTTTCTTCATATTTTGATATCTTGATTTTTATGTCGTATGGGACCTGACCCTTGTAAATGCTACGTACATCGATCTGTCCGTGACTAAATACAGGCTTAGGTAGATATACGCCCATAAAAGTCTGTCCTGTCCCTGAGATTTATTTATTGTTCTGGAAATTGCTAATCTAACAGGAAATTGTCGTGTTCGTAATACAAATGACAAATCTGGTTGTACAGGAGCCAATTCTGTTCTTGGTATAAATGCAGGGTTTCCAGTTGAGGTACCTCTTAGGATCGTTGCACACATAAGATTTTCTGATAGTTTGGTTACTTCTAATAGGGTGCCGTTACATAATCCCTTTCAGGTATTTAAATTCCTTAGAATCATAATAATTGAACCCAGTTTAAGATTTAATCTATGTGGTGGCATTCCAGAAGGTGTCAGGCTATTTAAAAACTCAATAATCTTCATTTTCTGAGATATCATCGCATTCTACTGAGTCAATACTTAAAAGGGTAAAATTTTCTCCCTCCAAAATATTTGAAACTTGTTCATTAATCTGTGTTACATCGTCATTTGTAGGACACAGAATGGCTGATTTAGTGTATGTTGCAACATCAAGCGGCTTCAAACTTTAACCAAATATTTCTTCTACAATAGATTTGTTGGCTATCATTGTATGTGGGATTTCAATAATGTCTTCCCCAAGACCGCTATTATTAGTTAATTGGCCGTTTCCCATTTTCAATACCCAAGAACTGTACGAATTGTCTACAGATCGTATATTTGTACACAACTGCAAAATTTTAAATTCCGACCACAGATGGCAATATTTCAGTGATGTTTGTATAATTGCTGCTCTATGTGCGTGGGGCACAACTGGTAGACACTGACGAAAATCGCTTTTCGTGCTGCGCATTCGCCATTTTATCGGGAATGGTAAAAATAATTGTTTGTTTTTTAATTTTTTTCTCTTTTATTAAATCAAAAATAAAAAATCCAGCGACGACAGTTTTTAGAATAGCATCTTAGCTATCTTTCTATAAAAAGAACAATTCTAGAGCAACCTACTACTTCAGTAGAGACGACACAGACATATAAACATTAGCATTTTATATACGTAGATATTACTTTCATATTTCAAGAAGATATTGGATATTGTCCAGTCCACATTGCCAATGCTGTAACCCACTGGCTTCAAACCTATAATGTGGAAGTGCTGCCATGGGCAGCTTTTAGTCCCGGCATCAATCGAATCGAAAATATTTGGGGTATAATTATTGTAAAAAATATATAATCGAATTTTTGGCCTCAAAATTCAGACGATTTGTGGGAAATAATACATGCGTGCTGGGAAGAGCTCGATTGTAATTTTTATAAAACTGTTAAGATAGAAAAATAAAAAAATACAAAAGCCAATGCTTTGCATTTTTAATAATCTTCAACATACGATAATCCGGTTTTGCGCAAATATGGTTAAGGTTTCCTCTAATTCTAATTCTTGTATGCTTTTTTTATGAATACGACGGTATATACCCTCAATATATTTTTTTTAATTTCGACATCTGTACATAAGTGAAGTTTTAACGTGACATCCTCTATATAAAACAACTATCTTCTAATTTATGATAGTTATGACATTTACAGGGTGTAACAGAAATTTGGGTTAGTTTAGAAACAACGAATTGTCAAATTTGCTTGTTTCATGCATTTTCGTAATATCCGCTTTTTAATAATGTCAGAACTTAGTTAGTGCCCCCTCCCTCAATGGAGTTAAGAACATAAACCCTGTATATAGACAAATATTTATAGCAAGTGTTAAAATTAAAAAAAAAACTGTTCGACCAAAAAATGATTGACACAACTGTTATAAAAATTGACATACTTACTCTCTTTATCTTAGGTTTGATGTTCCTTCACGAAAATGTATGAAAAAATGCAAAATTGGAATTTCGTAATTTTTATTTAACTTATGTTACACCCTGTATTTATGGTTTTTATCCTTGGTTGTTAACGCCATAATTACTGACCAAAAATCATATAAATCGGGTGTCATTTAAGATCATTTCACTTATACAAAAATGTCAACATTTCAAAAACTGTTTCTTATTTTTTTTTATGGTCGGCACACATTCAATAGGATAATCCTACATCACTCAACGAGCGGTGCTTGTGCGGATAAGACGGTGGACGTTGTAGGTTGTAGTTATCGGGAAATACTTTACTCGGAAGTTCATTCCAGAGCGAGGCAGACATCCAGGCAAAGGAGTCCCGCCACAACGACAACCTAGATGTTCGCAACTGAATCGTATGTTGATGAGCAACTTGTGACTGACGGGTGTTTCTGTTTGGAACAACTCTGGGCGGAATCACAAGTGCCAGCTCGTTCGAATACCTTCTGTAGTAGTATTGATACTAAAGAGATAGGTCTGCCACTTTTCTTCCATCATGTTCAAGGCTATCAAGCTCTTAAGTCAACTCTGAGTCATGCGCAAGATGGACTGCTCTCCTCTGTAAGGCGTCTAATATCATGAGTGTTTGGGTGCCAAGCTCTACACATGGGAACAGTATTCCAGAGATGGTCTTATCTGGACCCTATAGAGCAGTAAGAGCTGATGCATGAGGTGTATACAACTTTTTTGCTCTATAGAGTGCTCCTAGCTTTTCTACTGCTGCATTGGCGATTGGTGACGTGTTTACGCCAAGACATGTTATTTTCTACGTTGATGCCCAGCAAGCTTATGGATGAGGCAAGAGTCAGTGCTTGTCCTGTCATTGATAAGTCGGGTCTGGCGGTGTTTGCTTTTGTTAAGAAGATAGCCGCTTGTGTCTTTCCTGCGTTAAACTGGACATAATTTTCCTCACCCCATTCCACATATCCTCATTGATGGCAGCAATCTGATTTTCTCAAATGAAAAAAAATCAAAAATCGCTAGAAACTATTTTTTAAGTGAAACTTCTTTAGGAGAGTATACTTGACTTGATTTAATTTAATTGAAACATTAGTTACAAGTTGGGTTTGTTTGAGAATGACAAGAACTCAGATTTATGATCGTCTCTTGATTACAAAAATTATTTGTATGTTCTACCATTCATGTCAGCGAATTTACATGGAATAAAAATTTGTATGGCAAAATTTCAGAGTTGATAAGTTTTCGCAACTAAACCAATACCGACAACCGCATCTTTATATCTGGTGTCGAAATCGATTTTCAAATTTCGATAAAGAAAATTGCCTATGTTCAGCAATTTAGGTAGTCGAAAAAGTGTGTTTCGAGTTTTAATTTGGCGAATTTTAATAAGATGTAACATATATCTAAACAATCGCATACGGTTATATTATTTTTTTTGATCAAGTTTATTTATTCCCAATATTTTGCATATTCCTTAATATTGAAACCTACAGTTTTTGAGTTATGTCGATAAAAGGGTTTACTTTTCCCTGCAGTGGCTATCTATACGGAAATTAGCTTCACTGAAATTGTGACTCTGTCCAGATACACATTTTCTCCCCATGGCCAATGTTTTAAGTAATATTAATAACCCAAAAAAACATGCCATTCTTTCTAACCGTTTATTCAATGAACATTTTGTAGCTCTGCATTAAAATTGTTATTTATTACTATATTGTCAATGTTTTAACTGATGAACATCAACGTGTTGATAGTCTATGGGAAGTTCAACAAACACAGCCTCATCTTCATACCAAAATAACTAATGTATTCAAGAAACTTTTTAGATCTTGACTCTTCTTGCTAGCAATATTGGGCTTCTAGATTTTGCTAAAATTGTCGACCGAATAACTAATTGGCATTAATCGTGTCTTAAAGCGCAAATCACTAAACTTCGTAAAACGAGCATTAAGCAACACAGGTTTTTTTGGCTATGTATATTACGGTAGTGACTTAGGTACCTACGCAAAAATTAACCTATATACTCCTCCAAGAAAGACTACTGTGCACAAGCTAAGACAGTTTACACAAATTTTAAACCTCAAATAAAAATTTATTTTTACAAAAGTACGTAGAAAGTCAATATAAATACAATTTTTGCTGCAAGTAATAGTTCATTTATATACAAATATACAAAGGCAGTTATTATAATTTATACCAATGGGTTTTCAAAAAATGATTCCCTAAAATAATTTTGCTTTATATTTGGATTACTCGGTATGTGTGTGTTACGCTCGCAAATAATATCATCAATTTCATTGATAAGAAAAAAAAAACATATTCTATTAAACGGAGATAATTTTGCGTATGACCTTCTATTCAAAATCAATAATTTAAGTAGCACCTGGCACTTTACTTGTAGGTTTATTACGATATCAAAGATTATACTGTTCTAAAAATAAAAATACTCTTCTAAAGATAAAACATATTTAAATAAACAAACTTATTTTTAAGTTTATAAAATTTTAATACGGTGTGATAAAAAAATACCTAGGATAGTTTAATATTAATATCTCATATATGTATCATATTTTTCAGTAAATTATTCGAATCATAAATAATGCTTTTTCATTACGACCTTTTCTAAGAGCTTAACTTTGATATCAAGTAATATCATGTATGTAACATATACACGGATGGCCAAAGGTCTGGAATAAAATTCATATTTTTTGAGCAAGCAAATACGTTTTCAAAAAACGCTGAAACACGGTAACTGATTTTGAGTATTTCACATTTTTTGGTTAAATAAAAAAAATCCCAACCTCCTAACTTCCAGTTACCACAATTTTTTTTTCAAATGGAAACCTATGTCTTGTGGAGGCTTGTTGAAAAGCACAAGAAAAATGGAATCCAGCTATACCAAATAAACAAGTTTTATGTTTGCAATAACCAGGTTTTTTTAATTTAAAAATTAAAACGTTTTTATAAAATTAAACTTTATTAAATTCTATTCACAGGTGATATAATGCCGCAAATGCTGAAAATGTCCTCCATTTACTGTCTGACATTCTCCTAGGTGATAGTAAAAGCCGTCCACATCATTACGATTGCCTTCAGGTGGTATATTACGTATCTCCGTCGCGATTTTGTGCTTCAGATCTTCAATATTGTCCGGTCTATCCTGATAAACTCTTTCTTTCAAATATCCCCACAGAAAGTAATCTATGGGCGTTAAGTCGGGGGATCTTGATAACCATGCAATTGCACTGCGTCTCTCAATCCAACAATTTGGAAACATTTGATCTAAGTACTTGCGAGCATTAATACCAAAATGTGGAGGAGCGCCATCTTGTTGGAACCAAATTCTTTCATCATGTATATCTGGATCTATTCTATGAGGAAAAATCTGAGCTAACGCAGGTATCAGTTCGAATGTTAGGAAGTCTAGGTAGCGTTCGGCTGTAAGGTTTTCTTAAAAAAAAAAATGGACCCAAAATTCTATTGTTGATAATATCTACCCATACATTAACTTTTTGCGCTTCTGATAAAGAGTGTGGATTTTCCTGAGACCAAAAGCTATAATTGTACCTATTAACCACTCCATTTAAATAGAACGTAGCCTCATCCGAAAAAATTATATCCAGTGGAAAGTCATTGTTGTCGTCACATCGATCGTCTCATCATTTCCTCACAAAATTCCAAACGCCTATCATAATCGTCTTCCAATAATAGGTCTTGAACAAGGCAAGGCGGATGATATTTCTCTTTTTCTAAAAACTTTCGAATTGTAGTTCGAGGAATATCCTGACTACGAGCCAACGAAACCGTTGAAGTATGAAGATTTTCAACAATTTCTAATGCTATGTCCAATTTTGATTGGTCATTCAAAGCCACTGTCCGACCAGATTTGGGCAAATCATCACACGGTACAGTACCCGTGTTCTCCAAATTGATATTTTACTAACTGTCCCTTGTGAGATTTAGTTTTCGGGAGATTTTGCATTAAATAAGTCACACACTTCACGTTGACTTCTTATTGTATCTCCACATCCAAGTAGCATCAAAATTTCGATACGCAGCCTTTCCGACAATATCATTGTGATTTTAAAATTTTGGTTTTTGACACGATACTAATATTTAAACTTCCGATTTACAACTAGAGTAAAAAATAACCTGAACAGCCTGGTAGATGAAAAAGAAACACAAATACCTTATTTTTTGCTCTAGCAACAATAATAATAGTTCAAATTCTTTATCTGTCATTATTTTTTCCCAAAAGTCCCACACTACAGTAGCTATTTGATAAGGCCCTAAAATCCTGGGTATTGTAAACATAAAACTTGTTTACTTGGTATGGCTGAATTCCATTTTTCCTGAGCTTTTCAACGAGCCCCCACAAGACATAGGTTTCCATTTGAAAAAAAAGTTGGGGTAACTGGAGGGTTAGGGGGTTGGAAAAAAAATGTTTTATTTAACCGAAAAATGTGAAAAACTCAAAATCAGTTGCCGTTTTTCAACGTTTTTTCAAAACATTGCTTGCTCAAAAGATATGAATTTTATTCCAGATCTTTGGCCATCCCTTTATGTCATATTTATATGTGATTTGTAAGTTAATAGCGCCTGTTTCGCAAATTGGAAATACCTTAAGCTTTCATTTTGCAAAACTCATTAAAAGATTTGTTTCACGACAATTATCTAATGAAAATTGACATTGCTCAAGCAAATATATTCTATATTGAAAGGTATACATTGGCATCTTATATTAACCCCAACAAAGCTAATAGTATATTATTTTATATGGAGGAAAAGTAATACTTTTCATGGCGCGCTCGTGTTTAACAGCCGAACGGAGTGAGGCTGGTAATAGAGAGCAAGCCATGAAAAGTAACTTTTCCTCCAAATAAAATATGCTGTTTTTTCTTCAAATGTCGACAAATTAATGCAAAAAGTCTTTTTTTAATAGTAATAATAATTATTATTAAAGATAAGTGGGTTCGCAAGACGGCTTAGACCGGTGCGGTGTCGGTGAATAGGCTCAGGTTGTTGCTAGAGTAATGTAACATAAAGCTGTCAGTGGACACTGTCAACAATAATTATATTTTTAAAATTGCGTCTTCGATTGCGTTTTAATTCCGTATTAATAAGCAGTTATTGAGTAAGTTCGATTAAATAATAACCAATTTGTTCCTAAATTAGTGATTTTTATAAATGCAGTCACACATTGAGTGATAAATACAAATTTTAGTTTAATAACTCCTGAGTTGTTGACGCTTATTTTGATGTTTGTTTGTATTGTATATATGTTGCTATGATAACACTTTTACCTCCGCCGGCGGAAAAGTGAAAAGTAAAGCTCCGGCGGAGGAAAAACGAAACTTCACTGCCGCCTACATAGTCGAGTAATGACGGATTTACTGACGTTTGAAGAAAAAATATTTTACGTTTCGGAGGATGACTAGCTTGATTGATTTTTGTCTAGTAAAGTGCTTGTAGGTAAAATATTCTTGAATTGCTAAGTTTTAAATGTTATTAGTTATATAATTTGGTATTTAAAAAATTGAATTATATTGATATAGAAAGTGACGTATGAATGAGGTACTTATACCTATTTTTGATTAACTATTTTTGCATTTTTTCTCGTGTGGATGGGCCCAACGAATTCTTGGTAAGACGTCGTTGGATGGGCCGGTCTCAGATGAAGCTCTTAATCCGGCTCTGGCAGATTACCGCTATGCTGTCACGTGTCATATCCTACAGGTTTGCACCCTCTGCACGTGACGACCCCGGAAACCAAATATCTGCAAGATATATAATGTTATCGCAATCTTAGCAATACATACTCATACAAATTTATTACAGATATTTAAATATTTGTATTAAAAATAGTGTGTTTTAAGTGAAACTTCGATACTTTCGCCATCTCTGATGCGTCAGTGAAAGGAAGCTTCCACGATCAATAACGAGTCGGGTATCTGCTTCAAGAAATAGGGCGTAGTTTGATGTGTGGCCTTTAGACTGCGACGTTTACTCTGTTCGAAGCAAAATCTAAATTTGGTCTAAGAAACGCATACTATACAAGCAAACCTGCTTTTAAACTTTTAACTTATCGTGTTTATGTATATAAGAGCCAAGTTGAAATTTAAGCAGTGTTTAAAGTACTAGTACTTAACGAGGGGTAGAAAACGAACTTTCAGATGAGTATTATACAACGAATCCAAAAAAAATGAACAAGCCTTATAACTTTTAGATTTTTCTGAAAAACGGATGTCTAACAAATAGTTCAGATTATTGTCAATAGTTAGTTTCATTCATCACTTTATACATTCGGAGTCGGCGATCGAAATAATTATTACGTTCAGTTCTTGGAGTAATCGTATTTTGAAAAGATGACGCTTATTTTGTTTTATGACTCTCTGAATGGAAGTACGTAACACCACACACTTCGGACAATTTCCTAGTACTAAGCGTGGAATCTATGGCTACATGATCTAAAATAGAAACTTGTCTCCCTTTCCTACACCCACATTTTAATTCCCACTGATCCAGTATCGTCAAATTTGGCAACCAATTTTTGTTTTATAGCAGTGGCACACACACTAAAGGAAGATCCTATGACACTCGACGAGCGGTGTGTGCGTGTGTGAAGATGTTGATTGTTGATTGACACGGTTCTATATCCGACCAAAAATATCTATAAAACAGGGAAATCTTGGTCACATGTCCGCGGTATTTCAGACTATCCCGGGTCACCACCCGGTCGCCGACAAGACGCACAGCTTTCTTCAGGATGAAGTCCAGCAGCTTTAGGGTGTTCTTAGGTGCGGTACCCCAGATGTGTGAGCAATACTCTAAGCACGGTCTTATTTGCGCTTTGTAGACATGTAATACATAAACATCGTACACATTTTTTTAGGATGCCGTTCGTAGATCATAGTCACGGTTACTCGCGCGTTGTCGTTATTTCTATAAATGATGATGATGATGATAAATGATCATGTCTACCATTTGGATCATGGAAAAAATAAACCATTTTGATTTTACTAAAAATTAACAATCGATTTGATACAAAAAACTTTCCTAAACATTCACGTTGAACTGATTGTAGCGGACACACATGCTAACCTTTTTAAGAAAAGGAAAAGTTAGAACATCGCTGAACGCCAATATAATAAGATTAGAGTTGATGTTTAAGTAAGCACTTTTTTCCAATTGACTCGTTTACTTTTCAAACTCCCATTTCGTTATGGATGAAAATATTGACGTCAAATTTGGGAGCCATAAAGCACTTGATAAGATCTTCAAAACGAAGTATCGTACGACTCGTTTCCTCTATTTGTATTTAGGAAGCTTTTAATAATAATAATAATAATAATAATAATAATAATAATAATAATAATAATA
>MU183093.1:17271-30183 GCA_016904865.1 Pissodes strobi | reverse complement strand
TAATAATAATAATAATAATAATAATAATAATAATAATAATAATAATATTAACGCTTGATTGTCCAAAAATTTCACAATATATAGACAAAGCGAGAGCTAGAGTACAAAACATATAAAAACGCAAATAGAAACATACAATGAAACGAAAAAGAAATACCAAACTATACAAAACCTTATAAAATTGTGCAATTTGCACGTGGTCAAAATTTCCTGAAATATTAAATAAAATATTAAATATCAAATTATTTAACCATTTAGACATTAAACACTAAACACTAAACACCAAACATTAAACCTCTGTTGGTGGGTTACTCCTAACAGAAGAAAATTCTGATAAGTTATTAGAGCGAGCGGCAAAAGCGATCAAAGTTAATCACCAGTAAAATCCAGGTAAAGGTATGAACACGAGTATCACCTAGCCTAATTGAATCCAATATTACATAGATGATTGCCATTGGCCGGCGAAGCCATACTAAGCCTAGACTCAGAATCTGAGTATATGTCACTACAGCAGCGCCGGCGCCGCCTGTTTCTCTTAATTTCCTACGCCAACTGTGTACTATTCCGACCCGATCACCCAACCTACTTCACTGTCTCATATTCTATACCTGACTCTCGCTATCCTCCTGGAGATAACTATCATTTCCAGGAAACACCCAACCTACTCTCCATATTCTCGACCCTAATTATTATATATTTCCCATATAGATCTTGGCCTAATATCCTTAATCAGAGATTCCCCACCCCTTCTAATTCAAAACCAATTCCACAATATCATTCATACCAAACATACAAATGACCTTCGCATTTACACCGGCGACGTCTCGAAGTCTCTCCACATCATTGGAGTTGCCTTCTATACTTAGGAATTCGAACAGTCTTTCTCTTTAAACTATCACTCCAACATCATATAATATCAAGTAAGCTATCCTTTGGTGGAGGCAATGCAAAATTCAGACCCTTATTTAAAGGATCTAATTAATCTCATCATCATCATCATTGTAGGTAATATAGAAAGCTCTATTCAACATCTTCCTGACTCTACTAAAGGGAAGAGAAGCATAAAGGAATCAGATCTCAAAAAATGTAAATAATAATAATGTTAACTCTCGTCCTGGAAAAAGAAAAAGTATAATCAGGAGATTAAAGGAGAAAGATAAAAATGGTAATAAGGTTGTTATATTATACAAAAGCGAATATTTTCAACAAGCTAATAATTTAATCGAATCAGGGCCCTATAATAAAATCTCAAGGAATCTGTTCGTAGTGTTTTTAGAAAAATATTTTGAAGAAATGTAGCAACCTCATTTCTGATAAAATTAAATACAAATTATCTGTGAGCAACCCTACTCTGCCGAAACTATATTGTCTTTCCAAAATTCATAAAGCGGGGAAGGCAATGCGTCCCATAGTCTCGGCAACAGGATCGCCAACTCATAATATATCAAAATGGCTAGCAAACCAGTTTGAAAATTTACTTATAAAACAACAGAATTCAGGAGTACTAAATTCCTTAGATTTCATAAACAAAATTAAAGGTACCAGCCTTAATGAAGGGGAAATTTTAATCTCGTTTGATGTTTGCTCATTGTTCCCTAGTGTACCAATCCCACAGACCTTGCAATACCTTGGTGAATTACTTGAGATGAATAGTTTTGATAACGAAATTAAACAAGAGTATTTAACTTTAACCAAACTTTGCATGGATTAAAATTATTTTCAATATAAGGATAACTATTACCAACAATTTGAAGGCAACTGTTTATCGAGTTCCTAGCTAATCTTTTCATGAGTAAATTTGAAAATTTTCCAAGGGTATGGTACAGGTATGTAGATGACATTTTCGCGATTTTTTACACAATAACCGCTAATATCGAAAATTTTGTAACCAAATTAAACAACTGTTTCCCCAACATTAAATTTACTTATGAAGTCGCCAACTTCCATTTCTCGATACTTTAGTGATTCTTCTTCTTAAAGTGCTCTATCCGTTCCGGACGTTGGCCACCATCAAGGCAATGCGAACTTTATATACTGCGCTGCGGAATAGCTCGGTTGATGTTGTTCCAAACCACTTGCGCAGGTTTGCAAGCTAGGAAATACTTCTTTTTCCTGGACCTCTCTTGCCCTCAATCTTTCCCTGGAGTATAACCTGGAGTAATCCATATTTTCCTTCATTTCGCATAATGTGTGCAAAATATTGCAGTTTTCGACATTTTACTGTTATTAGCAGTTCAGGTTGACAATCCATTCTTCTGAGTACTTCTACGTTGGTAACTTTTGCGGTCCGTGGAATTTTGAGAATTCGTCGGTATATCCAAATCTCGAGTGTATGTATACTTTTTTCCATAGCTTCCGAAATAGTCCACGCCTCGACTTCGTATAATAGAACAGAGTACATATAACACGAAACTAGGCGTCTTTTGATTTGTATACTTAGATCTTTGCTACATAGTAAATTCTTCATTCTCACGAATACGCCATTTTATTTCGTGAGAATGATCCCATTCTTCGTTCAATGTACATCCCAGATATGTGAACTTTGGCACTAGTTGTATTATCTGGTTCTTTGCCCACAGTATCGTGGGCAAAGACTTACTTATGACCATATATTTCGTCTTCTTAATGTTCAATTTCCGTCCGTATTCTTCACTCACTGTTACGACCTCATCGACAAGGGATTGTAAACCTTGCAGGATATCCGCTATTAATATGGTGTCATCTGCATATCGGATATTGTTAATGGCTTCACCATTCACTCTGATTCCCTCTGCAAGATTTTCTAGTGCCCTTCTGAAAATCTGTTCTGAGTATAGATTGAACTGCAATGCAGGTAGCACGCAACCCTGACCGACTCCTTTTTGGATATGAATTGAACTGGTATACTGTCCATTTACTCGTAATTTCGCCTTTTGTCCCCAATATAAATTGATTATTATTCGTATATCCTTCTCATCTACTCCTGCGTTTCTCAGGATGTTAACCATCTTTTCGTGATTGCACATGTCGAAAGCTTTTGCGTAGTCCAGAAAACAAATATACACGTCACAATTAACATCTGTACATCTTTGAATCATTACCTGCGTTGCGAACAAAACTTCCCGTGTTCTAAGTCCACTTTTTAACCCCATTTGAGTTTTTGCCATATTCTCTTCACACTTACTATATAATCGCGCATGGATAATTTTGAGAAAGATTTTAAGAACATGACTCATTAGACTAACTTTGCGAAATTCGTCGCATGATTTGGAATCAGTCAATCTTCTGTTATCTGACCGGTTTTATATATGCTGTTAAAAATTTTTGTAAGTAATGCTATACTATTACTATCCAGAAGTTTCAGTATCTCTGTTGGAACCTCATCTGGTCCGGCTGCCTTTCGGTATTTAGATAGGTCGATAGCCCGCTTTACCTCGGCGAATGTTATTTCTGGTCCCTCTACGATTTCGGTATAGATTATGTCAGGACGCTGATCATCTCGGAATGTATTTTGGATATAATTCTGCCAAGTTTTTAATTTATCCTCAATCTCGAACACTATATTTCCCTGCTCATCGGCGATATTCCCACTAGTGTTCTTCTTGATGTTTACAATTACATCTTTGACTTTTCTGTGCACATTAAAAATGTCATGTTTGTTCTGATATTCTTCTATTTCCCTACACTTATCATTGAGCCAGGATTCTTTGGCTATTCTACACTTTTTTCGAATATTTTTGTCAATTGTTCGGTACATCTCTGGATCCTTAAGTTTAGCATTTCGTCTTCTTTCCATCATATCCTGGATCTCGTTCGTCATCCATTCTTTCTTTTTATGTCGTTTTCCAGGCTTTAGTAGATCTTCGAAAACTTTGATGGTTGAATTCTTGATGGAGTTCCACGTGTTTTCTAATTGACAATCAGAGGGTATGATAGATTTATATTCGTCATTTAATGCAGATTTTACATTTTCTTGAGTCTCTGCATTTTTCAATTTTTCCAACTCAAATCGTTTAACTTGTTTTTTGACAATGGGTCTCTTCAGTCTTAAATGGAAGTTGCAGACGAGTGGGTTGTGGTCCGAGGAAATATCTGCACCGGGATAAGTTTTAACTGCTGTGATGGCATTTCGATATCTTTTATTAACCAGTACAAAGTCTATCTGGTTTCCGATGATATTGTTATTGTTATCTGCTGGAGATTTCCAAGTATACAAACGTCTTGATGGTAGTTTATAAAAGGTATTAGTAATAATAAACTGTTCTTCTTGGCAGAATTGTACCAGTCGGTTTCCTCTCTCATTTCTTGAGCCAAGACCAAACTGTCCCACTAAATCATCTTCAGATCCTGTTCCAACCTTCGCGTTAAAGTCTCCCATGATAATCGTTGTTTCATGTTTCTTTATATTTTTCATAATATTATTCAGATGGGTATAGAATTCTTCTACTTGATCTTCAGACTTATCTTCTGTTGGCGCATATACTTAAATCAAATTTATATTAGTATGTTGCCATCTCACCTTTAGCAACATGATTCTGTCGTATTGCTGTATGCAGCCAATGATGCTTTAGTGATTAGGAACGATAATAACACACTAGAGTTTGATATTTATAGAAAAAGTACTGCAACTAACCAATATATTCCTAGTGACTCCTTCCACACAAAATGGTCAGCTTTCAGTTTTTAGTACTCTGTATGGTTAACTTTCCTCTCAGCAGAGAAATATTTAATAATGAAAAGGGGACAATTAAGAATATAGCGGAAGTTAATGGCTTCAATACTAACTTAATAGACTAATTAATAGGCATTTGTTTAGAAAGACCATTCGTGATTCCACTTCTCTCGTAAATCAGGATGAAAATAGAAAATATGTCTCGATACCATATAATCCTCAGTATACTAGAGGACTCCAAAAGGTCTTTGGGGAAGTAGGTTTAAAATTAGTATACCAAACTCAGTCTAAAATTACGAAATTATTAGGTGGTCCAAAGGACAAAATTGAAATAGTAGAAAGAAGTGGAATATATGAAATTAGATGCAAGGATTGTAATCAAAAATATGTTGGACAAACTAGACGATCTATACAAACGAGATTCAAGGAACATGCATGCATGCTTTTGATAATAATCATAGAATAACAATTACAAATTTAAAATTAATTCATACTATAAGTGATAGGAGATTATTAGACGCATATGAAAGTATGGAAATTATCAAATGTAAGAATAGTTTAAATACAGATTGAGGGCCTATTCCGTATAGTCCATTGTATTGCTTGATCGAGCGTGACTAGTGGGATTCAAGGATTGGTTCCTTTGTTTCCGCTTAATTAAGCAAATATTTAGTATAAAAGAGAGTTAGGTAGATTTTAAATTTAGTTTTAATCATCTACTGATGATGCTAACATGGTTTGCGAAACGCGCGTTAAGTGCAATAATTCTGTTTCGGTATTGGGGATAAAACTCCGTTTTAGTGCATTTTGCTGAAGGTTCCAAACCCCAACATAGTTAAAATCACAACTGTAAACGGCGAAAATTGAAGTCTATTAAATTTTCCACGTCATCGAGCCGATTCTCAGTGTTGGATAAGCGGTAGGTATTACGCCCAACATGTCGGATGTCATATCATCAGTGGTAGTCCGAAACTTGTTGCGACATATCTAAAACTAAAGAATACCAAAGGATATATTTTATGATGCCTATAACTATTGTGAAAATAAAAATATTTCAAAATTATTTCTTAACTCTTTTCATTTTGTGTTGTTGTTTTCTTTAAAGTATAATAAAAAAAAAAGATGTTTAAGTACGTCCAGAAATGGATTTTTCCGCGCTTGTATGACTTCCCGAGATTTTATCACGCGCGCACGAAAAGATGTATATATCCAGACTCGTTATGGAATATGATACGATTCCCTAAGCTTACTTTGTCATTAATACCCCGATTCAACCTGTCCATAAGTTAGAAGCTGGTGACAACTTTTCCTACTACCAACACCAGATTTAATTAAAGGTGTGCAAAAATAGTATAATCCTAAAAGGGTATAACACGGCCGACCGTTAATGACTAGAACTTTTAAAATTCGAAATTAAATATTTCCACCTAAAAGTGTTATGAAAAACTACTCCCACAAAAGGGTTTCACCGCGAAAAGATTAGATCATCGTTCATGTCAGCTAAACGATCCGATGTCAGCTCTTCCACAATGCCGGATTTATGACGGCTCATTAACATAACGCGATCTGAAAAGAACAATGAATTCGGGGCAAAACTGTCGGGGCCTGGACCAGAAAAACACCGATATTTCATTGATGCACCATCGGTTTGACAAATGCGAGTGCCAATAGCAGTCGGTTTTAGGGGACACGGTAAAATCACTTCGAATTTCTCACAATTTAGGAGTATGTTAAAAGTTTCGTGCGGCTTAGCGAAAATTGCGTTCCGTTGCTGAATATAAAGAAGTTGAAGATTTACTTCCACAGCGTCGATACGAGTTTGTTTTGTATTCGTTTTGAACCTTCATAACTCAGTTAAAATATCTTGTGAAATTATCAGAAATAAGCGAAGAAATAGTAACAGAATTATTGGCTTAGGGATGCCTACCACTCTTAATATCTGGCAAAATTTTTACAGTATCCTGATGTTACAAATTTAAAAGCTGCTATGACTTTCGATATTACATCGACATCTGTAACAAACACTATAGTAAGCATTTTGACAATTTTCAGAAAGACCGGCTTGAAATATTACCTAATAAACGTAAGGTTAGTATATTGAGTTAAAACATGAAAACTTTGATTGATTATGTTAATGAAATACTAAACAATGGTTTTTCCTTAAACGTTAATACGGGCGTGTCCCAGGAACAATATTTTCAACTCTGTTCCTCATCTATATTAATGACATGCTGACCGAAAACAATAATCCTGTTTACAGTTTTGCAGATGACAGTGCCCGTGTGTTCCAATTTAGGTCAGAAAAACTTTTACCAGCGACTGAGCCTGATCACAGTAGACATGAGCAGCTTCAACAAGTCCATACTTTTTTAAAATCTGGAGGAAGTTCGTACTTGGGACGACAGAAATATGGTCAAGTGCATTGCAGCAAAAACCCAAGCAGCCATGTTTACCAAGAAAGCCAATACGGGGCGGGCCCTGACATCATTATGATAGGATCGACCATTTCTTCATCCTCGTCAACCGGACTACTGGGTGTCTCGGTCAACAGCAATATGTCTTGGCAAAATCTGCCTCACAGAGGCTTGGTGCGCTATTTTGCAGCTGCTTGACCTATAAAGCGCAAACAAGACCCTGCTTAGAAGGTTCTTCACAGATCTGGGGTGCCACATCTAAGCACAACCTGAAGCTGCTGTATTCAATTCAGAACAGTTGTGCGTCTCGTCGGCGACCCGGAGTTGACCCGGAATCTGGATAGTCTGGAACACCGCAGGCATGCGGCCGAGATCTCACTGTTTTACAGATATTTTCACAACAGATCTTCCCAGGATTTGCCACGCCTCTTTCCGCCTCCAGCAACGCCTGTCAGACAGTCACGACAGACGGCAAGAGCGCACTCGTTCGTCGTACAACTGGAAACACCTAGAACATCGCTTTAGAAGGACTCCTTTATTTGGCACACTGCATCACTGTGAAACTCAGTCCCAGGACATCTGTTTCCCCTAAATTATAACCTACAGCTATTCAATAACCGTGTAAATTCAACATCTTCCCATACACGCCGCTCCTTGAGTGCTATAGGATCTCCCTTTAGTGTGTGTACCACGGTAATAAAAAACAGCTTCGGTGGATCTTGGGTGTCTAATATGCTAGATGATGATCTACGAGTGTTTGGTCTTAAAAAAAGAAAACAACTCGGAATCTCCTTAATATTTATATTTAAGCAAGACTTCCTCGATGTTTTGATGTAGATATCAATACTGGATCTTTTCCAATTTTGGGCATTTCACTATATTCCAAAAAGAAGTCATTTTGATTCATTTTAGTAACAATGTAAGGCTTCTTGGTGAGCTTGGCCATGATGATTAAACTAACCCACTAATCAGGTGTGTAGATAGAACTTAGACGCTTTCTGACATTTTCAATTAACGCATGCATGCTATCCCCTTCATTGTGGGTATGGCCCTTTTACAAAAAACAATTAATTATTTCAATTCCAAATTTTTGCGATGCGTAAGAAAACATGGAATCGATTGCGGTCTTGACCTCCACAGTTATCTGAATATAAGAAAATTTTCTTTATTTTTCATTCTTTCTGAACTTTTAGGAACTTTAGAACTACTTATCTCATTGGGTCTGCGTTTAACTGTTAATTCAGTCCAAACGTAACAACCCCCCCCCTCGTTTTGTTACTGCAATGTTACTCTTATATTTCGCATGGTTACTGTTCCGCATGTTTACTGTCGAAACTTTGTCAAACAAATCCAAAAATATAAAAAGCGCTTTTCAAAATGAGCGATGCTGATGGAAGTGTACCCTCTGATATAGCTTGTCGGCGAGAAGAACTAACTAAGGTAATGTTGGATCATATTGAACACAATGATTTGTATATAAAAATTGTGATTCCATGCTCGAAAACAAAAATTATCCGAGAATTTGTTACAATAGAAGGAAATGTGACAGGTGTCAACTGTTTAAGTATTTTTCGAAAATATGTTAAACTTCGTCCTCTTAATGCAACTCACAGGCGGTTTTTTATATTCTACGAAAAAAGAAAATGTGCCTCACAGCCTGTCGGAATTAATAGCACAGCTTATTCAATAACCAGCTACTCATCTTGCGGCGGCATCCTTTGATTTGGGAAAGTCAAGTGAAAATTTTAGAAGAGGGCCATGAGTTAATATTTTTCTAAACGTCTGGGCATCTGAATAATACTTTTAACAGTTCGTTTAATTTAAAATACGAAGTTTTATCGTCTAAAATCCGTTTGAAATCGATTTTAAATGGAAAAATTGTATAAAAATCCGAAATTTCGAGTCTTTTTAGGGCAATAGTCGCAGCTTGGGACGAATTTGTCGTGGATTTTGAAGCGAATAGTCATTTTAAATTCAGTTCGCTTCGTGTTATTAAATTGCCTGAAAAATCACGAGACCGTGAAACTGATCCGCTCAGGGCACTGCCACGATGCGCAGTGCCCGACACTCCAACTTTCCGATTTCGATACAGATGAATAGCTGGTTATTAAATATGCTGTGTTAATAGTTTTGGAAGTATACCAAAAAAGATTGCAATAAAACTTGGATTGAAGAATCCCTAAGGATACACTGGACATTGTTTCAGGAGGTCCTCAGCCACCATTCTAGTTGATGGTGGTACAGATATGCAGATGTTAAAGCGTCATGGGGGCTAGAAATCCTCTTCTACGGCAGAAGGCTACGTTGGGAATTCTTTAGAAAATTAGAAACAAATAGCAAAGAAGATCATGGGGTCAGACACGGATTTAATGATTGGAAATTCGAACGTAAAGGACTCCATCACATCCACTTCTGGTATACAAATTTCTAACTATAAAAAGTGTATTAATAATGTTTATAATAAACCTTAAGTGTTTAATAATAATTAATTTTAATTAATAATTGGTAATTAATTTTATAATTGTTAATAATAAATAAATCATTCATCTAGAAAGTCTGGTTTTATTTAACAGCAAAATGTTAATAAAACCGTTTTTTTTTCTTACAGCACTAATGCTGTAAAGCCATCTATTACAGTACTAGTTCTGTAATAGGTGTCCTCACAAAACGATTTATAGAACTGTAAAATTCATATTACTAAATGAAAGTAGATAAATACATGTATATTAAAGAGACATATTCCTGTGCAAATAATTTCAGCTGCAATGTTATGAGGGCCAATGGCCCTCATAACTTGAATTTTTAGCTTTTTTGAAAAGACAGTAGATAAATCGATAAAGCGGTTACAACTTTTGCAGACAGTGCAGAGGAAGTGACAAAACAACAATTTTCTTTACAGAAATCAATCATCGGATTTATGTGCGACTGGTGGTTCTCAAGTAAGGCAATAGATTATTTTCGATTGAAGGGTTAGTATGCTTTTGAAAATAGTTGCGGTGTGTCAAGGACTCACCTACTTCTATCTAATCACTCACATTTCCCGTTCCAATGCACCTCATTTTGTTCCTGATTGTTCTGCCGTTGATTGGCATTCTCCAGCTCTCAAATGACTTTCGGTTTTCCTTTTAACTCCATAAGGTCCCTCTTAACTTGCATTTGTTTTTTTTTGCATCACATTCATCTTGAATAGTATTTTTTCTCAAGTGTAACCTTATAAATTGCACTCTTCCTACTTTGTTATTTCTGAACTGCTTTCCTTGGAGGCACTTTCGGCAACGGTCTAACAATTTCTGATAAAAATACAGCCTTTGAGGAAGTTAGACCTGCATCGCAGCCGGAGTGTGCCTGTTCAGTGATGCTGGTGAAGTGTGAGTGTTTGCTAATGCTAGCAAGGTATCACCGGTGCCAGGAGAGGGCAGAGCCTCACTGATGCTTGCTTCTGATAGAGCTTCAGTGGTATTCGGCATTATGTTGCCGGGAACTGCTCTATTCCTGACATATGAAGAAGCGAAATCTAGTTCCGTAAATGCGTGTATATTAAAGAGACATATTCATGTGCAAATAAATCCAGCTACGGTGTTATGAGGACCAATGCGATGGCTAGTTTGACTATGCTGGGGATGTCGTAAATTGTCATAGTCTTGCCTGCGTTATTTCTCATCCAGGCTTTACAACTTGAATTTTTAGCTTTTTTGAAAAGACCGTAGATAAAGGGATATAGCGGTTACAACTTTTGCAGACAGTGCAGGGGAAGTGACAAAACAACAATACTATTTTCTTTACAGAAATCAATCATCGGATTCTTATGTACGACTGGTGGTTCTCAAGTAAAAGCAATACATTATTTTCCATTGAAGGGTTAGTATGCTTTTGAGAATAGTTGCGGTGTGTCAAGAACTCACCTCCTTCCATCTAATCACTCGCATTTCCCGTTCCAATCTACCCCACTCGACCGCCATGCAATAAAAGTCCTCATTTTGTTCCTGATTGTTCTGCCGTTGATTGATATTCTCCAGCTCTCAAACGACTATTGGGTTTTCTTTTACCTCCATAAGATTTCTCTTAACTTCACATTCATCCTGAATAGCTGTTCAAAAACCATTTGAAAACGTTTTCAAATCTAACCATTTAATTTTGTACAATTTTAGCATTCCACGCCACTGTGTTCGCATTCCAAAGAAATCTTAAAAACCTCGGCGACACTCGTAGCACCATCTCTAGTTACAACATGTACTCATCTGGACCCGACCAATCACAGCGCTTCCTACAGAAAAGCCACTGTACCCCGGCGATATTCCTAGCGCCATCTGTTGTAACAACGGCTGATCGACGCACGCGATTCGGCCAATCACTGAGCTTTCACGGCGAAGACGGTGGTAATCAAGTTAGCTCCTCTAAATTTCCGATCTTTAGTAATCGAATTTATAAAAACTATTCAGCGTATTTCGACCATATCTGTGTTAAAATGCATGAGTTTATGATAGGTATTCGCTGATGTTAAGTTTCATATAACTTTTCTGTAGTTACATCATTTGCCCTTTTCTAGTTCCGCATTGATGCATCTCCTCCAGCCAGAAAGGGAGCAGTCAACGCCTTCGAGTTGATCTAGTTCTCACATTCTAGATTTAAGTAATCCCTAGACCCTCAACAAAGCAAGCCGCGCTGCGGCGCGCGCACGCTGGCATGGGCAATTGGCCATCGGCCTTGCCATACCGTTTTCACGTTTTGAGACCTCCTAATTTCTCAAGATTTTTATTCAAGTGACATTGTGGTATCCTGCCATTGCGACATCCCGTCGTAGTCGTCTCAAGCCTACAAGTAAAGGTATTTACCGGCACCCTGCCTGCCAATATTCTCTCAGTCAGTATGACGCTGCATCGAACGAGGTATTAAGCGTCCCCATGGCAATCGCCCATGGGGGTTCATTTCAATCGAGTCTTGTCTCGAGCCACAAGTAATTAAACTCACACGTTTACAATTACTCCCTCACAAGTAAGACGCTGTACCGAGCGCTGTACTAGCATCCCCATTGGTCTCGTCCATGGGGGTTTATTTCTTTCTATGCTTTATCAGAGTATAACATTGGTTTGTTATACTCTGACGTTATTCTGATATAAAGATTCCCCGGCATCCTGCCTGCCAATATTGTCTCAGTTTTATTACAATATAGAGATTCTCACAAATGCTATTTCCCCTACATGGATTTCAGCTTACCTATGCGACCTGCATAGCGTGTTTCAGTATCCACTTTTGCGTGTATAAAAACCGCATTTCACAAAGGCGTCCTTGTCAAGCCATTATGCATATAACTGCATACAATCTCAATCCACTACCAATCGAGTCATTCTTATTTGCAAGAAATTGAAGTACATTGTATACAGAAGCTACAACAGAGACTCAGTAAGTGTTTTTAAGTGACTTTCCCATGTGCTGGAAGATAAACTGCTGAATGATTGAACGTTGCTCGTCAATTGGTGAATATAGTGTACATAGTAGCTTATAGGTGGACATTAAGGTGATATTTATCCTGTTATTAAAGCTTGTATATTACTGTATTTCATTTCAAAATTATCTCAGCTAACCGAGCTCATACGTAGCAGTTCCGCAGGAATTTTAATGAACATTTAAGTGTACTTAGCTGCAAGATAGTGTTTATAATCATATACCTGTTTAGGATTACAATTGTTTATGCAATGCTTTATTTTTTATGAGTATTATTCTTGCGATATTCTGCAAGGTCGATACCTAGCATCGGCTGATATTGTCCATATTGTAGCACTAACTACATACAATAATTTAATATTTACATTTTGTTTATTTATGAGCTTCCAGTTATTTTCAGGTAAA
>MU183093.1:0-17261 GCA_016904865.1 Pissodes strobi | reverse complement strand
TATTTACATTTTGTTTATTTATGAGCTTCCAGTTATTTTCAGGTAAAGCAACTTATTAGAATATTGATATAGTCAAAAGCGGTCTTATCGTGCGGGTCCAAAGGTCACATTTTTCATTAAATGTCATTCCTTTGACAGATTTTACACGCAAAATCTGCCACGAATGGACTTTTTACTGAAAATTGTGACCTTTGGACCCGCACGATAAGCTCGCTTTTGACTATATAATGCTAATTTGTTTTATTTACAAAATCGCTTTAGAACAAGCCCCTCTGGTAAATTATAGTGCCTATGAGCACTCTCTGGTTGTCAAGAAAATCGACCAAGATGGAATCTGAAACAATAGCATTTTTCTCAAGCATAACCTTATAAATTGCACTTTTCCTACTTTGTTGGTCCTGCGCCAGCGCATGAAAATACAGTCTTTGAGGTATTTCCTGATTCTGGCAGAATGTGGGCGATTAATGATGCTGCCATAGTGTGAGTGCTTAGTGACGCTAGTGAAGTGTAAATGCTTGGTAATCAGCATTACCAGCAGATGGCAGAGCCTCACTGATGTTTGCTTGTGGTACAACTTCAGTAGTATTCTGCGTTACGTTGCCGGGAGCTGGTCTATTTGTAACATATGATGGAGCGAAATCTAGTTCCATAAATATATGACGTATTCCTGTGCAACTAAATCTAGCTGCGCAGTTGTATTGGTCAATGGAATATTTAGTTTAACTACGCTGGGGATGTCGTAAATTGTCATCGTTTTGCTGGGTTATTTCTCATCCAAACATCACAATTTCAATTTACATCTTTTTTGAAAGAACCGGAGACAAATCGGTCTAGCGGTTACAAATTGTAGTGCGGGGCAAATGATAAGACGACGATAGCATTTTCTTTACGTAAATCGAAAGAGCCTATACTTATGTGCGACTGGTGGTTATTACGTAAAAGCAATACATTATTTTCGATTGAAGATTTACTATTGAGGTATATCAAGAACTCATCTTCTTGCATCCAGTTTCTCGCGTTTGTCGCTTCAATATACCCCAGTGGGCTGCCACGGACGAAGTCATCCTTGTATCCTAAACGTGGAAAAATGAAAGATGCACTGTTACTGATAGAATATGCAGCTAAAACTAAAGTTATTAGCGTTCCTTTATCATCTGATATTAGAGCGCAGCTGATTTCTTTTTCGGATTCAACTTTAACAGGTTTCTGCATCGTCGCGCTACTTCCTATCTTGTCAATATTATTGATATCTTTCAGTCCAAACTTGTACCTGTCCATTACATTAGCCACGTTTTTATATATACATGTTGCTCTTAGAATACTTGTAGCTTGAGCCCAGCGGATTGAAAAGCCTAGGTTGCGCTTCATAAATCCAGAGAATTAATCCTCTCTTACCATGATCTTTTTCGACATGCCGAATACATGATCAAGGAATATTTCTTGATAAATAGATAGGCTAATTTATGAATATCTCGAGGCGTTATTCCGTAGAATGTATGCACTGCTTTTAATTATTAATTTTTCGACAGGTATCGTGTATCAAAGCAACGTTAGGAAAAACCGTATATTTGACGGCTCAGTTTTATTTAGTACCTAAGAACTGGGCGCTGAGCGCGCCAAAAAAGTTTTTACTTCAGAATGGCTAAAGCTGGATATTTACGTTTTTATTGCTTGTCTCGCACTTTTGCAAACGAATAGAGGAAATAACGTTATCGGGAACCTACACACTTACTTTTCAACTGCTGTCAGTGATCGACGGATGGCCACATGCGATACATATAGGGGCTTCATTTGGTACAAATGCGCGTGATCTAAACTGCCACATCATTCTAATGTGACTATTGTTTCTATGACCCCTGTTTCAATTGTCCCGGTCAACCCTATGTGATTTTGATGGCAAAAATATATCTCACTACGTAAATAAATATGGGTCTCGGCACATCGTAGATACTTGCATAGTATGTAAATCAGCTAAAGCTAGCCTTATTTGTTGATTGAATTAATTCGATGAGATGAATAATCTAAGTCTTAATGGCGGTCAGGAAAACATCGAAACTTTGTGCAAATCTTTATTAAGGTAAACGATAATGCATAAAAAATTCTGCCTGCTCTTCAGCTTTTAATCCAAGCCGTTGTCAGGGTAAAAAAGGTTTCCCAATAAAAAGTCAGATGCCTTTCTTAAGTTAATATTTAATACGACTACATTTTTGACCCAAATGAAACTGCAAAAATCAAGAAGTAAAGGCAAGAACTTTCCCATTTCGTTCCTGAAAGGTTTTATTACCGATCCCTAATTCTAAGTCTGTACCCTCTCGCCTACTAACTTATTTATTCCTTAATTCCGGCTATGGGCCACAGTTTGAAATATATTCCTTCCTCATGAACATTTAAACAGCTGTTCCCTTTTTAGTCGAGAAGATAGCTATGCATAAAAGTGTTAAATCTATATTTTTGCTTTGAATTCCAGTAAAGTCAAGCTGCTCGTAAAAACTCATGTAAATTAGTATTAAGAAAATCAGATTGCCGTTCTTCAAAGAGGTCTCCAGTTACTTTCTTACTAATACTCATAAGGAAAAGTGAATCAACAAATTTATCTCAGGAAAGTAAAAAAGGGTGAAATTAATCAAGAAATAATAACGTGTAGAATTCGATGAATTCCCTTGGTGAAAATTTTTACAGGAGATAAGGAAGAGGCTACTAATACTCGTTGTTGAAATAATAACTATAAAGTGAACCAAACCCAAACCTTTGGGGTGGGCCAAAGATTCACTCTGCCCTACCAAACTTTATTGAATTAATATACGTTGCTCCACTCACTTTCGGAACTTTGATGCACTCCACTTCCAAATTGACCCTGTTACGGGATACTTATGAATGGAGTTTAGTTACGTCTATATTTGCATACCTAGAATTTTGCAAACGTTTGATATAAGGGCAGTTATTGTATAAGCATATTAATCCACATGTAGGGGAAAATGAGAATATTAATAAATATAATTTTTTTACCACCCAGTATATGATTTAGAAAATCTTATTTTTATGATGGTAAGATGTAAGTAAATGGATCCCTTTAACCGTTTCCGATATAAGAACAAAAATAAATTCAAAAATATCGAAAAACTAAAACTTCGTAGGTGGATGATCTTTTTCGTTGCTTTAGAAGGGATTTTTGGGTGTGCCGAGTTTGATTTTTGCATCGAGAAGATCGTACGATTTTTCTGTACCGAAATATCTGGAAAAATTAGATTTTTTTTTTAAATATCTTCTTTTCTTTTACCACTGTATACTTGTTTGAAAATTTATTTTTTATGACGGTAACATGGAAATGGATCCCTTCGGTTTCCGAGATAAAATCGAACATTTTTTCTTTTAATTTTTCGAAAAATTTAAATTTCGTAGGTGGATGATCTTTGTTTCGAATATTTGTGGTGGTGTTTGGATGTGCAGAGTTTGATTTTTGCATCGAGAAGGTCTTGCGATTTTGCTGTACAGAAATATCTTGAAAAAGATCAATTTTTTAATATAACTTTTTTACCACCCTGTATATGATTTTGAAAATCTTATTTTTTATGACGGTAACATGTAAATTAATCCCTCTAATCGTTTCCGATATAAAAACAATAAAAACATCAAAAACATTTTCAAAACATTAAAACTTCGAAGGTGGATCTTTTTCATTTCGAATGCCCTAGGAGAGATTATCAGGTGTGCCGAGTTTGATTTTTTCATCGAGAAGGTCGTATATGTTGTCCGTACCGAAATACCTGGAAAAAAGGAGAAATTTTTTAAAAATGTTATTTTACCACTCTGTATACCTTTTCGAAATTTTTATTTTTATGATGGTAACATGTAAATGGATCCCTTTAACCGTTTACCAGATAAAAACAAAAACAATCTTTTTATCTTATATTTTAGGAAGTGGTTTATGGGTTTGTCAATTTAGATTTTTGCACCGCGGAGGTCGTGCGATTTTTCTGTACAGAAATATTTGGAAAAAGGGTATTTTTTAACATAATTTTCTGACCATCTTGCATATGATTTTGAAATTTTAATTTTTATGAAGGTAACATGTAAATGGATGCATTTAACTGGTTCCGAGACAAAAACGAGAGCATTTTTTTCAACAAAAATTTTCGAAAAATTCAAAAAAAAATTGTAGGTGGATGATCTTTTTTGATTCGAATACTTTTGAAGAGGGTTTTTGGATGTGCCGAGTTCGATTTTTGCATCGAGAAGGTCGTACGTTTAATATAAACCTACGTAGCAACATGCTATTTAGTTTTAAATCAAGTGCATAATTTGAAACTAACTTTAATTCGTGGTATTTTGTGGAAATTTCAGTGGTAATTTAACCGGTAATTAGTGGAAATTAGTGGTAATTTAATTGGTAATTAGTGGAAATTTGTGGAAATTAGTGGTAATTTAAGTGGTATTGAGTGGTAATTTCTGAGGTAATTAGGACTAACAGAGGAAATGAATGGTGATTTGGAGATATTTACTGGTAATTTGTGGTAATTTCTGTTAAAAGTGGAATTTTAGTGTACACAAATTCACTACGGAAATCCCCCTCGTCTTTCTCCATTGATGTTGATACCTCTATTTGACCACTCAAGTTGTTTGACCACGCCTTCTGGCACCAGCGTAAAGAGCACGTTGATACATATACACAACCCACTTTATTAAATAACGTAACTGATCTATGGATATCAAGTACAAACATTATACTTGGAATGTAAAGAAAGAAAATGTTTGCAATATTGCCTAATTAATAAACACTAAACACCTTTTTAATTTTCAGATGAGTGCCCCACACAGGGGACCGAAGATACAGTATGTGGGGTAAATTGTTACAAATAAAAAACGCAAAGAAACATGTTAACTAGTTACATAAAAATAGTAACAAACATTATTCACATTCAGAGGTACAATGAATGCACCCTTAAAATCCATTATCGTTACAGCAAGATATGTTCGCCCACCTTTTGCACGTTATCCACTGAATACATTTGTCGATGCTCATTGTTTCTGAAAATGGCTCCAAATACACAGGGCAAAACATTTCTTCATCGGCATCTTCCTCTTCTGAGTGAGCAAGTAGTTCTTTTATCTTTTTAGCTTTCTTATTTTTTTTTGCAAAAAATTTTCCTAACTTTCATCCATATTGTATACATCACTCGGTCCAAAGCTACATTTTTCGTAGATCTTTTCCAGCTTGTTACGTTTACATTTTGCGCGATAAACGCCGGCCGTGGCGCGTGCAAGACTTTTTTAGACTCTGGAGTGCAAATGGATAAATAGATATGCCGCTTTAGAAGTCCTTTTAACCGGTATTTGGGCGCATTTTATATTTGTCCCACCTTTCGGGAAATGTATTGTCATTTGCAACGGCAATATCGAAGGCGAATTTTCTTACGTCTTCGTGGACGCTCCATAAAATATTTTTGATTAATCTTTCACATACTTTGCTCATTCTAGTTTTTGAACTTCGGTAAAAACCATGGTCGGTTTTGCGTAACCTACAGATAATTGAACATTATCCAGATTTGACTTACGTTTTTTAATATACCGGTAAAGGGTCCTAAAATTAACCGGTATGTTAGCGGCATCTCTTAGCGAAAGCTTGTCATTTTGCACTGAATCGGCAGCATCTACACAACGGTCGTTTGGTATGCTGCCTCTATTGATTAGTCTCTTATAAGTTCTGACCATGACTGAGCCTAAAAAAGTAAAATTGAATAAAAATTCTACCTACGGGGCACGTTGTTACGTGTAACCACGTGCCTCATATGTATATGTAACAATATGCCCCTATAAGTAGAAAATATGTTAACGTGGACTAGTTTTACAATAATTTAATGCAACAAACATAGTTTATATTCAACATTAACGACGCGTTCGCGAAGTGCATCTCATAAGAAGTGACTAACATAATGCCAATAACACTGAATTTTAAAAACAGCATACAAAACTGAAAAGTATCCCGAGACGTATCAATACGCCCCCTGGAAACGAAACCTGAAGCCTATATACTGGGCAAGATTTAGTGATGGTCTAGTGGATAATAAGTACCTAATACTGCCTAAAAAGAGTTAGAGACCAACGTGACAAAAATAAATAGCGCTCTCAGCTTCGCTAAGTTGTTGAGATTCCTAGCGTCCCATGTCTGAACAAACTTTTCGTCCGCCTCAAAAAGAAGTCCAGAGAGGCTCAACACCGAGCCATCTAGAGTAATTGCCAAGTAAAATGAACCAGCTACCTAGAAGCAAAGAGCAAGTTTATAAGGAGCTCAGTCATAGTAAGTCAGCTGGCTGTTAGATATTAAGCTGTAGGTTCAGGTCTTGAGTGCTGATAGGAAAATTGATTGATGGATTAATAGGATTATATGGTGCGTCAATGGCTATTGGACAGGAGCACTAACAAGAAGGAATCACCATAGTTTCTTCAGGAAACTCACTCTCTAGAAGAGCAAGGAAATATTGTCCCCGTTGTTGAAAATCTGATCGGCGAGGGAGACTGGAACTTTAAGTTGAGACAAATTGTCGACAAATATAAAGAATGCTATTGGTGTATTTAGGCGTTATCGATTTCTTTAAAGTCTAGGATATTGTAAAGTAGGATGATGCTACTTGAAATGAAGCATGGCTGTATGAGGAGACGTCAGACCAACCAGGATTTGATAGCCATACATCCTTTGAATCCTTTTTCCGATCCTGTTTATTATTTAAAGCGACCACTGAGACGAGTACTGAACGAATGAAATTGTGGAGTGATAGTATAAGTATAAGAATAAAAATTATCCTATCTTGCCACACTACTTGTACCTAGTGAATAAGAAGTCAGTCGCCTTTTAGATAAACTTGCAATAGTAAGTTTCGAATACGGACTCACAATAACAAACAGACAGGTGGATATTAAGCGCAAAAATAATAATAAGGTGGAGATTTAAGTCAATTCTACCAATTTTGTTTTGACTAGCTTCACTTATTGACTATCCGAAAGATTCTGAATACAGCTGGCGAGCAATGCGACTACATAGATTTATAAAATATGGCTTGCTGCCAACATTAAAAAGATTAAAACATACAGCTTCTCGAAAGCCATGTATATAAAACCAGTTTGAAACATGAATCGTGTAACAGTCCGATTTGGCCAGTGTAAAATATTTTTAAATTTCATTTTATATGCTGCATTTAGCAAAAAAAAATGCTGTATTTTGCGGTAAGAATTATTGAAAAGAGGTCAATTCTCTTCGGTTAATTAATTCTAAATTTATGTCAATAAGCTTAAGGTTGCCGCATTTATTAATGTAAATTAGTTTTATTCTAAACATAGGTAAACGATATATTTGTATTAGCTTTTATAACACCGTTGCGTCCTTGAGTAGCTATTTTGATAATTCCTTTCTCTTATTTAGCCCTCAGGCATTTTGTGATCATATTTATTTTAGTTGATAAGCGAGTCACAGATTGCCTAGGTTTGAACAAATTACTAAAATAGGATACTATGTTATTGGTATAACTTTGCTTAATTTGTATTACATTGCCGTAGAACGGCTAGCAAACCGTTCTATATTTTTAAAAAATGTGTTAATAAAATCTGCTTTTAAGCTTCATTAGATCCGTCAAATTCATATTTTATTTTCGGTTTAAATATTTCATAACTTTTGATAACTTCTGATGAAACCTTTTGGGACCTCTGGCTGGTTTCAGATATTTATATTTAACTTTCCACGCGGCCTTCTGCAATACTAGCAATATTCGGTTGATACTGTTGGTGGCACTGGGTAGTAGAAATGGGCTATTTTCTATAATTGCTGCTGTCGAATTAGATTTTTAAAATTTTATCATTTTGTTGGGGAATATTCTCTAATATTTCTTGAACAATTTAATTTCAGCTCATTAATTGTGGCTTCCGCCGTCGTTTTGCGACTATAATAAACGAGAACTAAGACGCTTATTATCTTCTGAAGCATTTCACGGCTCTACCTTTTGTCTCATCTGACGTTAGTTCTCTAATTCCGTGGAAGTGGAAAAAGGCAAATTGACTGAAACCGATGATTTCGTTCTTCTAGAAATACCCTTCTAGGTGAAAAGAAAGTTTGCTTTAGTGCAGTGATAGTGACTCAGTATTTAGTATTGTATTTTATACTACCCTTCTTGGGGATATTGTGTTGAGTTTCTCGTTTATGTTTTGACACGACTGATGTATCGGGATTTGAATACTGCATTAGGTAAGCTTTTTGTGGAATTTACTTTTTTCCTATTGCTTGTGAAAACGTGGACGCCATGATGCTAATGGCTCTTTTCCCTTATTTCTAGAGGCTTTCCGAGTTCGTCGTACAAGATCGAGACCGTCGATTCTCTAGCAACCCTCAAACACAAGCGAGGTAATTATTGCTACAGTTTTTTGTCTAAATTAACGATTTAATTGCCTTATCTGTGTTAACCGTTTTTTGTACATTGACCACCATTTGCATGGCATTCTATGGGTTATCTTATCTATTCCCTTTTACCATATCTGAATTTTTATTTAAATGTGACTTTAGTTTTGATCATATGAGGAAGTTTTTTTTGGGTGATTCGTACCTATCGCTTTTTTTTATATTCAAGTTGTATTTCTTTTATTTGCTGATGGTCATTGAAAGTCTATTGATAATTTTTGGGGGGGATTTGTTTTATAAAGGAAATATATTTATGCAAGGAGGGCTATAGTTTTTTCATTAAAATAAGGGGCTTCGTCTAATTTGTATTGGGTTATTACAGGGTCCTATCTCCAGGCCAATTCTATCTCCGGGCCAGTCCTATCTCCGGGCTACACTACTCTTCTTCTTAAAGTGACATATCCATTTCAATGAATGTTGGCAACAAATATAGCGAAATGTTCTTGGTTCTGTGCGGCTCTAAATAGTGCATGGGCTTCTAGATTCGTCCAGTCCCTGATGTTCTTGAGCCATGAATATTTTTTCCTACCTATTCCCCGCTTTCCTTCAATTTTTCCCTCCATAATTAATTTCAGGAATTGGTACTTTGTGTTGCGAAGTATGTGGCCAAGATATGACAGCTTTTCTTCGTTTTACTATGGTCAGAAGTTCTCTGTCTCCATCCATCCTTCTCAAGACCTGGAGGTTGGTGATATGAGAGGTCCAGGGTATCTTTAACAGTCTTCAGGAAACCCACATTTCGAACGCTTCCAGTTTGTTGAGCGTATTGACTTTGAGAGTCCATGTTTCGGCTCCATATAGTAACACGGAATAAACATAGCCTTTAACAAAGCGGTATCTTAATTTTAAATTAAGGTTTGGATTAGTCAATAGTTTCTTCATGTTGAGAAATGTTTTCCTAGCTTGTTCTATTCGGTAGATTATTTCCGTGTCTGGATTTAAGTCTTCAGTTATCCAACTGCCGAGGTATTTAAACTTTGAGACGTGTTCAATGGGCTTTCCGTACGCGAAGAGATTTGTTCGGGCCACCGGTGTTTTGCTTACAACCATCGTTTTGGTCTTGTCGATGTTAATCTGTAGTGACAGTTGATCTTCTTCGGACGATATTTTGTCTAGTAGTCGTTGTAATGCTCACGGACTGTCGGCTATTATAACAGTGTCGTCCGCGTATCGAAGGTTGTTGATAGTTTGACCATTTATTTTGATACCGTCACTTGAGTCTTTTAGCGCACGAGTAAAAACGACCTCCGAATACACGTTAAAGAAAAGGGGCGACAGTACACATCCCTGTCGAACACCGCGCCCTATAGGAGCATTTGTTGTGTTATCATTTCCAATCCTCAGAAATGCCGTCTGATGCATATAAAGCGTTCTACTAATATTCAAGTCGCTTTCGTCAATGCCCTTCTTTTGAAGGAATCTTATCAGGTCGTTATGATTGGCACAGTCGAACGCTTTCTGATAATTGATGATAATCAATGAAACACATATATACATCTTTCTGCTGGTCTCGCCATTTTTGGAGTAGTACTGTGAGACTAAAGAGCGCTTCTCTAGTACCAAATCCTTGTCGGAATCCGAATTGGCAACAGCTCATGTCCTCTTCGCATTTTTTGTGTATTCTAGACTGTATTATTTTCAAAAATACCTTGAGAGTGTGACTCATTAGACTGATCATACGAAATTGGTCACATTTGGTAGCGTTCGCCATTCTTAGGGATGGGAATGAAGGCGGACTGGAGCCAGTCACTAGGCAACCTAAACGGCATTAAATAACCTTTCCATATAGTCGATACCATCATCTTCGAAGAATGTTAGAATTTCTATATACCCGTCGTCTGGGCCGGGTGCTTTGCCTGTCTTGCTATGTTTTATTGCCTGCATAATTTCAGATCTAAGTATTTTTGCAGACTTTTCGCTTTTATATTGGTAATCAGTTATTCTTGGCTCATGTTCTTTAAATAGTTGTTCAATATAATTTTTCCAATGATCGAGTACTTTATCAGGGTTTATGATCACCATACCATTATCATCGCTAATTCTCATAAGGTTTGGATGTTTTATCCATCCGGTAGTTTCCTTCACAAATTTGTGAATGTTAAAATGACCGTGCTTCTCTTCCAGGTGTTCAATTTCTAGGCCTTTGTTTCTTAACCACTCTTCTTTTGCTCTGCGGATCTTACTTCAAATTTGATTCTGTATTTTCTTATAATCTTGGTGGTTTCGGTTCTTATGTGTTCGTCTCTCTTCCATTAGTAGCAGGATATCATCGGTAATCCATTGATTCTTCCTTCTATTGGTTTGTATTCCGATAATGTCTTTCTGGGCCATCACGATCGCATTTTTAAGATCAACCCATCTGTCTTCTATATCTGTTTTTCCGGTTGTGTTTAATTTGTCCTTTATGTTAGTGTTTATCCTTGTTTTAACTTCACCTCGTATCTCTTCGTTCTTTAACTTACTGATGTCGGTTCTCTTCCTAAGGGGTCGTCGCAGTTTCTTTAGCTTTATTTTCAGGTTTCCGACCACAGGATTGTGGTCAGATCCAATATCCGTGCCTGGGTATGTTCCCAAGCCATGGAGTCCATTTCTATATCTCTTATTGGTCAACAGAAAGTCATTGTCTGCAGTGTGTTGTGGAGCCTGCCAAGTATAGAGTCGGCTTGGGGGAAGTTTGAACCAAGTGTTCGGAATTGATAAGTCTTCTTCTTGGCAAAACTGAACTAGTGTGTCGCTTCTCTCGTTCCGTGTTCCCAATCCGAAATCTCCTACGACGTCGTCGACACGTCCCTGGCCGATTTTTGCGTCCCCCATGATTGTTAATACTTCGTTCTTCTTAATTGTTTTCTTCAACTCCATGAGATCTCTATACATTGTTGATATATCTACATCGGGTTTGTCTGATGTCGATGCATATCTGGATGAGACTTATGTTGGTGGGATAGGCCTTGATCTGCAAGAGTGCTATTCTGTCTGAAAATGGGACGAAGTTTAGTATTGACTTGTTTGTCCTTTGGTTCACTAAGAAGCCAACCCCGTTGTAATGGTTTGGGAGATCATTTCCAGAGTAGTATAAAGTTGCACTTTCTGTATTGGTTTTCCCCGAGCCTGGCCATCTAATCTCGCTGATCCCTAACACATCCACGCCGATTCTCTCCATTTCTTTGGTGACATTTTCTAATTTGCCGGAGAGATATACACTTCTCTCATTCCAAGTACCAATCTTTAAGCTTGCGCTGATGTTATTTGCCAATACATCCTTATTCTTATTCGATTCTGTTTCATTAATACAAGGGTTTCGCATGATGACGACCTGGGAGGCCCTGTAGTCTAGTCGAGAAATTCCTCCCCTGCCGTATCTCGGGTTCCGAATAAGTAACGTGGTAAGGTATCTCCTGTGCTGCCATAATTGTTTTCTTGGGAATATAGTGTGCTAGCTTCCCCTGGCTTTCCACACCGCAGTGTCACAGCCAATGAAATCATTATTCGATTGTCGCCTGTGAGTATATGTACTATAAGCCTTGCCGATGTCGTTTATCTTGAGCCTTATGACATTATTAATGCCGCTGCTGGCCAGCATCATTATCTGCATATCTGGATACCCTCACTTGGTTTAGCCTGTAGGTCAATACATTTTAACCGGGGTGTGGCGCTTGGAGCCAGCAGGTGAGAGTTGGGTGCCTCGTGAGGACCAGTTGCTTGGACCTCCGCTTGACTATGTCGTTTGGAGTGACCGTCCATTACAAAATGTGCTACCTCTCCGACGCACTCCATACACTCCAGCCAATTTTATCTCCGGACCAATTCTATCCCCGGGCTACAGATCTCCGGGCCAATTTTATCACCCCGAGGGCCAGTGCCATAGCAGTATCTATAGATGCCCGGCGCCTTCACCAGAGGTACTTCCTACCTCCATTACTGAGCTCGACGACCGGATCTAAGGGGTATCGTACAGAAGCTTAAGTTTATTTATTCATTTATTTTTCCAACCGATTGATATAATCGCTCTTATTCTTTTAATATAAATCAAGCATTGACCGCCAAGCTCTAAGATAGCTCTCATTAATTTTATTCTTCATTTATTTATTTGCCTATCTGGTCGATTGATATAATTATTGTGGTCATTTATCAATACATATTATCGCTCCATTTATAATTGGTGCAGCTACCAGCGCTCGCATACGTATATATAATAAGCTTAGGTAAACCAAAGTGATCACAGAATTGGTCTCCGTTTAATCTTCATATTGTACTCTAGTTATTAATTTCTTCATAGTCTTTCGACATTCCTTAGCCTTAAAATTTAAAAGAAAATTCTCACTGTGATATTGTTGCTGCTAAAAAAAACTTGGAAGTAATTGATTGATCCTTAAATTTTGATTGTGTTTTCTTGTTAAGTTAAAGATTAAGTTTCTTTGTTTGATAAGCGTACCTAGCAACCCCGTACAACACCAGCGGAACTTTTCCAGCTTAGTTGGGAAGAACTGGTGGCGATCTACGACTCCACTACCGGAGCCAGACTTGGCAAATACGACTCCCCGGTGTTAGGTTTGTTTTTTTTAAATAAAAATCTTTACTTGCTTACTTTTTAACTTCAAAACGTGTTGCAATGGCTAAGAATGCCGATCATCATCATCGCATTGAAGCTATTGAACTATGAATATGGCTGATACTCAAAAATGAGTCGGGTAGAAAATACCAAAAGGGTAAAATCAATCAAAAACTTCCACCACGACATCAACACTGTAACTTCAATGGCTGATTTGTGAAGAGTGGCTCACGCGAAATTTTAAAGAACCAACGTGGAAGGTAAAGAGACTGCCTCTAAAATCCCCACTGGAAAAAACCGATCAATCGAAAACACAACCTGCATATCACATGTCTAACCCAAGAATTTTTTCACTTGATTTCGAAAATAATACTGCAGGATTTGGACACACTGAAGCCTATTTCAATTAATTACTCTAACTATTCGACCTGACATTTATTAAAAAGAACATGCTAGAATAAACTTCTGCACCGCCAAAATCATTCAATGACGACACGACGTTCTAGAATTAGTACGCGCCGCGGAGGTCTACACTGGAATAGACAATCTTATTTGGGTCGATAACCGTGAAAAATTGAGATTATGGTAAACTTAATTTTTAAATGAACTCTTTTATAGTACCGCAACTTGCCGACCTGTCGATTAGTGACATATCGGTAAACGACCAAACGATCGCGAAAATCTGTCCCGTTACAATCTTGAAAGGCTTGTTGCAAAAACGTCTCAATTAAACAAAAATATGTTTTTTCTCGTGTCATAACCTTACTAGCATAGAAGCAGGTAACTAAAGGCAATTGGGCGAGAATTTATAACGATCTGTATTTGTAAGGAATTAAGAAAATGTCACTATGTTTCAAAGTGTTGAGCAGGAGAGGACACTCCACCACACCTGATATGAATATGAGATGAATTATTTGTGACACCTACTGATTACATGATAAAGTACATCGTTCTTAGTACTAAATCTGAATATCATGTATCATGGAAAATTTAATGTGAATCCCCGAACCACTTTTAATAATCGTTGATGATCTTTCCTTCATAATGAGTGGTCTATTTTTTGTATAGTATAGAAAATTTTTAATGCTTCTAACAATATTCAAATATATTAAATAACTTTGCTGGTCGAAATCTTACTGTAAGTATTTCTACCGCCTCAGGAGTTCGTTTTCGAAAATGTCATCAATGAAATACCTACGTTCTTTTACTAGAAAGTCAACATTACCCTATAATAACGTGTCAAAAAGTTAACAACACTAACACGTTAGTCCTCGTTAAACCAATATCTGGACTTAAATTCTCGCGTCAACTCGCATTCACTTCATATATTATATCAGTAGCGCCTGATGACCTGTCAAGTGCACTATTAAGCCTCGTGCGCCAATATGTATGCAATTGGATTTGATATCCACATACACACGTGGCGAGTTAATGAGCCGTAGAGCGCTGGTGAAACATAAAATTTAATAAATAGTAAAATAAACATAACGTACCTGGTAATGGCAGAAGGTGAATAAATAGAGCCAGTTAATCATTTGTTTTTTTTCTTCAATTATTTATTATGGTTTTTGTTGAGCTAACATATCACATGCATACATTTCTTTTGTGGGCAAATTTCAAACCAGCTTAAATTTAACTCATGAGAAGACTGAAACTGGAATATTTTTATTTTGGTGGTAAATATTTGCATTTATCTTGTCGTGAATTTGTAATGCATAATATGTAAGCACAACTCAGTCCATGCAGGATACAGGGAATAAGTTGGCACTATAATAGTCAAATTTATTGATCTCAATAAAGCTAAAATAGACTTTAAGTTTCGAAGGTAAATCTGTTCGTTTTCAAAAGAATAAAATCTGAATATGTTATTTTATTTACACTAAGTGCGGCATCAGCGTTTTTTCAGTCACGAGTTGGAAATATTGTAAAACGTGATATCTACGATCACTTATATAATTAAAAAAAAAATAGCAAATGCACTCATCCCTAGAAACCACCAATTTTCAGCCAATCAAATTATGTTATTATCGAATAAATTTACTCGAAAACTAAATATAAAAACCCTCATTTTGTTCCCAGGAATTTCATCACACTTGTCAAGACAATGCTTTCTATTTTTAAGAATGGCATCCTGGAGAGATTTGAATGCAGTTGACAAGACGATATCAATAATTTGGTGAAATTTGCGAGACCGGTAAACGCTGCTGGCTCAATTTTTTTGCCTTGGGGACTGAAAGAAGGTCTTTTGGTGATGAAGTTTGACATGCGGAAGTATAGAAAACAATATCGTTTTGGACTACTTGAAGAACAGGGATATTTAAACCAGAAGGTGGTAGTTGAGACAGCCACACCTTATTTCCTCGAGGTTTTCATTAGGTCTAACCATACCGGTAAGGACTGCTTCAGGAATTAAGTCATTTAAACCAGAAGGTCCTGGTTGAGTTGTAGCTGTTTTTATTTCCTCGTGATTCGGATTAAGAGACTGGGTTCCATGCTCTTGGTAACCTAGCTCTTCTAATTCAGCAGTTGACTGACGAACTGGAGAATCTAAATTTTGGTTTGGAATTTCTCATTCACTAGATTCAGCTGCAGAAAAATTAGCCTCCCCAAAAATATTTGAATCCGTTGAGTATATCCCAGTCTTTCTAATATCAGATGTGGCGATCTGTAAGATAGCCGCCATCTCGTAGGATGCTACAAACAACTTACTAATTTGGTACTGTGTCACTATACGTCCAGAGTTATTGCGGATCCAGTTTTTCTGCTCCTGAATGTAATGCAAACTCAGCTGACGTCATAGGGCTGGAGGCATTGCATGCAATATGGGGGAAGCAAAACATTACTATTTCATTGGCACGAGCATAGTTAATTACTTCTAGATTTTTGATATGAGTAACATGCCCGTCCAATAATAATAGATTTGGATCCTCAATAGATGGTTTGGCATGCGATGAAAAATGCTTCATCCATTGTAAAAAAAAATTACTTTGCATCCACCCGGATGGGTGACATGCATCAACGGTTCCTAAAGGAGCTTCGTCCACTTATGTGGCTTTCATGCGTACATGTGGAAAAATTAATAGTGGTGGGATATAGTGACCAGATGCTAAAAGCCATAACTCCGCAGAAACAGTTTGTCCCCTTTCTGCAGATGTTAATGTGCCCACTTGTTTTCGACATCGTTGTGCGAATATTTTAGATTGACTTTTTGGGATCGTTGTTATGACAGTTTCGTTCACGTTATAAATGCGATGTGGCTGTATCTTATATATTTCCATGCTGGCTGTAAAATTATTGAAAAATTAAACACTGCAGTTCTGTTAAAACCCATGGCCCGCTCCGCTGACGTTGGTTCAGGACTTCTTAAACTTAAGTCGGTGTGCATGAAGCCAATCAAGTCAAACCGAATAGCCGACTTTCCATTAACTTTATATAGTTCACAAGTTCTAATTAATTATTGGGCAATCGTAAAGGTTTTCTTAAAATTACCAATAACTGTAACAAAGGGCCCGTTTTTAAGTATATATTTGTAATCAACCTGTAAGAGGGGATAGTCCTTTTAGAGCAGCACTTTCCATTGAAATTTTACCAGTTCTAAGCTTCCTTAATCTATTATAAGACTGTGCAGTATTTCTTCTACCCATTTTACCCATAAATGCAGTTTCTATAGCTTTCTTCATTTGCGATGAATCCGACGTTAGTCTTATTGTTTTTCTTTTATAATTTATCATGCTTATGGCAACTATACTGTCATTATTTAAAACAAATATCGTACATTATTAGAGGGGCAATAATGCGACCTGCGTCATGTCCGGTGTTACCCCGTCCGATTGTGTCTCTCCAACCAAAATTTGTTTTTATTGTTACACATTCATAACATTTCAATTTAACTTATATAGTAAAAGTAAGCAGTAAGCCTTATCGCTCCTATATAACAAGTATTTAGATAACCAACCTGTAACATCAATTTCAGGAAGCTTTAAATACAACACAAGTAAGAGTACACCTGCACTGCTTGTATCCACATCACGGAATGGGGGATCATACCAACATAGAATCGTACAATACCCACGCAGTAGCAGCACTTACCAACAGAGATAGAAGGTCATCCGGTTATGCCTCGATATCCGGTTATGCCCCACAATGCCCTACAATAGGATAATAAATCTATTTTGTGATATTGATCTTTAAGATTCAAGAAATGACAGGGATGCTAAAAGAAAACAACTTTCAGAAAAGCGAAAAGCTTCTGCTCTAGACATTATTTTAGCA